>LWCB01015764.1:0-10504 GCA_001630525.1 Coelastrella sp. M60 | reverse complement strand
CCAAAAACGTTGAAGGCCTTGCTGCATTTGTTGTACGAGATTCCTCCGTTGCGAGCATCCAGACAAACATTATCGCAGTTCAGCGCCAGGTTGCTGCTGGTCTTGACCACAATTGAAGCTGGAGCTACGGCTGCACCCATCAGCAGCATACACCCAGCTGTTATATAGCTAGCTTTTGAGCTATAGCGTGGCACATGGTCGACGAGCCAGTGTATTCAGCAGATGTATCAAGCCCGTATCCAATACGTCACTTCTATGCGCATAACCTCAAAGCGACAAGAGTCGAGGATGCCCAAATACATCTCTGCTGGACGCTGGACACGGTGCGAGATGCAGAGGCACTGCCACCAGCAACCACGACTACACTTTGAAGGACATATCATCAAGCTTCGAAATGGTGCAACGACAATGTTGGTGCTGAAACGAGAAAGACCCCTCGCCTCATTCAAGAGCATGGCCGTGAAGCACAACTTGGCGAGCACATATCATATTTGTGTCTGGTGTATTTGCACCATATTTGTCCTTGTAAACAAAGCGTAGCCCAGCAACATGAAGAGAAGGACTCACCCGTCGTGACGAAGCATACAAGCACCAAGGCCAAAGCATTGGCGACAGAAACAAATTGCTGCATTGTAATGCTTTTGATGCACTTCTGAAGAGCCTACTGGGCCATGGCCACGGAATGCAGGCTTGTCACCACAGAGCTTTGTCAACCGGTTTACTTGTCCGAAATATTTGTTTATCTCTGGAACGACAACTCCGATAGCTACAGCTCAGCAGCGGCTGCAGTGGCGAATGATTGCAGGTCGTCGCGGTGGTTTAGATAAATCAGGCCAGCACCCAGGTTGCTGCAAACCAAGCATCTGTTCTATCTACAGGAATTTTGTGACAACATGGTGACGCACCGCTTTTCCTTTGCAACACTGTTGGGGAGTCAGCATGCATACCGAACTTCACTGCGACCGGCACTACAGGATTGCTGGTTACATGACGGTTGACATTTTTCCTTGCTGATTATGACCGTTGTAGTTTGTTGTTGTTATACAGCAACACGCATATATTTGATGCAAATCTGCAGAGACGCGTCTGCTATTGCGCAGATAGGCGAGGTCGGGGCTCCTGTTGCACTAGTTCTACCTGGATGCATATGGAAGCCCATACACATGTTATATGCATTGATTGGAAACTTAACTACAACACCCGCATCACTGAATGTAGTTCTCGACCATTTATGTACAGCCATATGTGATTGCCGGAACGTGGCAGATTAGAGACTCCCGGTAGCTAAGACGCAGTAACAGAGTATGGATCATTATGATTGTGCTTTTCCGCCTGATGTGCTCCTGCATGACGTGCGGTATCAGACCGGTTGCGACTGCACATCGCGATGTCGACCACCCAACAGCTGCGGCTCATTCGTCATTCACAACCCTGTAGCAACATAGATGCGACATGACTTGCAGCCAGGAAGCCTTCTTGACGACGGTCGTTGCCGTTCTTGAGAGCAAGCTGGTTGTGAGTCACAACTTGTGAGTCACTGCATGCAGTGACAGTGCGCCGACTCACCGCACACTTCGCTTGAAAGCATGGCATCCTTTCACATTCCAAACAAGAAGAAACGCCTTCATCCTTCTGTTGATGCCAGGTCACGAAGATGCTGTGCTTGCCAGGCATGATGCATACTCTTCCCAACAGTTGGGACTGCATGCAGACTGATTACCATGGCCACCACAGTCTGAAGTTCTCATCTGCAATGTTGAAGTGCTTCAAGCATGTACCAGCTACTGTAACTTTGCATGTGCACTCCCGCCAGCCACACCGTCAAGCAACTTCCCATACTGCTGCTATTCACAACTAAGTTCGCTGTGACAGTTACCAAAGCCTAAAGCATACTATATATGCTAATCACAATGGATCTTCCATGGATCTTCCATGAAGAATAGATACCATAGCAGGAGCCTGCCAGCAAACTGTAGTGCTTTCAGAAGCCTTGCTCCCTCAAAGAAAAATGTCCTGCAAGCATGCACTAGCTGTGATGCAGTATGCGCCTTCAGATTTGGATTACATCACCGCCATGTGAATATAACAGCATTGTCAGGAAACCCTTGGGGCACCCAACAGCGACTTCCGCTACGTTTCCTCAACAACAGATTTGCACATCGGAACACCTCAACGAAACCACTGACTGGTCATAACAAAGTGCGGCATGCTCCCAAGATCGGGTGCAAGATAGCTTTGAAGCCTCATCACACAGACACACACAAGTTTTGCCGAAAATGGCTTGTCTAACACCAACGGCAAGAGAGCACAAACGTCTGATGCTACCTGCATCAACCATCTTGCTATTGTACACAGACTGCTGCTGCTGCTGCTGCCAGTCATACACAATTGAGCCTGGCCTCTGATAGATACACATGTGGGCTTATTGACAGAGGTGCACAAGCAATGTATGCTTGATGATCATATATACTTATGTTGGTATGTTGTCAACTCAAGTACTGTAATAGATAGGACATCCACATATATTACTTGGCACCTGTACTGACCCACAGATGGCGGTTGTCAATCAGGTCCTCAGGAAGAGTCTTCTGCAAAACATTCAATCCTGCTGCTGCTGCTGCTGCTGCTGCTGCTGCGATCTACTTCCAAAACATACACCTTATGGGCGCATTGTTGTCAACCTCACCACAACGCATTCAGTAGTAATACAGTGAATTTATGATGAAACCGGCCCAGCCTGGACAGTCAATCTTTGTGAATCAGCCTAAGCCACGAGCTGCACAGACTGTGTTCCAGCTTTGGACTTATGAAGCTGAAGACCTGCCTTGGCAATGCTGCTGCGGTACTTCTTAGCAGCAGCAGCAATGCGGCCAGCTGTCAACTTCAATGCAGCAGCAATGCGCGCTGCCAGCTGCTGCAGTGCTGCCACAACGCTGCTGCCGTGCTTGCCCAGGGTGGCAGCAGTGGCAGCAGCAAACTCATGGAGAGCAGCAGAGATGTTGGCAGCAGCAGTCTTCATGGCAGCAGCAACAGCAGCAGACTTCTGCTTTGCTTCTGCTGCTGTCGATGCACTGTACTGCTGTGTAGATGCTGAGATGTTTTCTGCGAGCTGCTGCATCTTTTGAGTGAATGCAGCGCCGTGCTGCTTGATGGCAGCAGCGGCAGCAGCATTCTTAGTGAGAGCTGCAATGCGGGCTGAGTGGTGAGTAATCTTCTCCGCCAACTTGGCGCTGTTTGTCTGAATTGCTGCTGCCATGGCAGCAGAGTGTTGCTTGACTGTGGCGCTGCTGCTGCTGCTGCCGTCCAACTTGAATGCTTTTCCGACCTTGGCTGAGTGGAGTTTGATTGCAGTCTTGGCCTTGCTGCCATGCATACGAATTGCTGCATTGATACGGGTGGTGTGAAACTTGATTGCGGCCTTTGTACCAACCTGAAGCTCAACTGCTGCCACTTCCTGTGATAGCAGCAGCAGCAGCAGCAGCAGCAGCACGGAGTTGTAAGTATCTGCTCTCACAAGCAATGCTTGATTTGGACAGCTGCTCATTCTGGTTGACAACAGCAGCTCACAACAGCAGTGAGAATGCATGCATTCACAAGCTGCATTGAGTGGACTCATCTTATTCAAGCAATGCACATTAGCAGCAGCAGCAGCAGCAGCAGCAGCAGCAGCAAAACATGTTGTTGGGTATGTCAGAACAAGTATGAAGCAGCCCATCATTGACTCACCTCAGTAACAATCTCAGCCTCAACCTCAATCTGCTCAGCAGCATCAACAATAACAGCCTCCTCAGCCTGTATTACAGCCCGGGAGCAGCAGCAGCAGCAGCAGCAGCAGAAAACATGGTCACTAGTTGTCCCATTCTGCTGTCGGCTACGTCTGTAGTGTGCACCATTGACATGGATCTAAGATCTCCAACACAGCAGCAAGTATACACTGATTTGGAATTTAATGTTGTATCCAAGCGCACCTGCTGCAAGTCACGTATTGCGTCAGCTGCTGCTGCTGCTGCATCGTCGTCTTTCTCCATCTCGGCGGACTCTTCTATTACCTCCTTATCTTCTGGTGTTGTTGCCTGATCATCATCATCATGATGATCATCATCATCGGGTGTTGTGATCTTGACCTCCTGCAGAGCCTCATCAAGTTGTGTGATCTCATTGAGGAGCTCCTTCTCCTTGACCTCAATCAACTCCTTCACCTGGCAGCAGCAGTAGTGAGTACATTGAGCAGCAGCAGTGATCTCATCATGATCAGCAGCAGCGCATCCAAGGCTTGAATTGACTATAGATCACAAGGCACAGATCAAGATCAGTCTTTCATCTTGGACCTTGAATATGGGGGTTCCAAAGTCATGTTCTTATATAGCATTCAGGAATTATGGGATATTGCAGCAGCAGCAGCAGCAGCGGTTGTAGCATAGACGCAGCGTGCAGGTTGTCTCAATGCAGCACAACATGCACAGCACAGCAGAAAAGTTGACACAACATAAGAGTAGACAAGTCCTCAGGTGTTGTAATTACGTGATTACCTCTTCCAGCTTGATCTCCTGTACCACCACCTCGCTGCTTAGTACTGCTGCTGCTGCTGCTGCCGCAACATTAGACTCCTCCTCAATCTCTGTGATCTTCTCAACCGCAACAATCTGAACGGCATGACATAACAGCAGCAGCAGCAGCAGTCAACAATCAGCCATCTCTCGATATAATCAAACAACAACATGACTCATCATCAATAACATGACGACTAAAGCACAGCGTATTGAGCAGATTGCTGCACCAAATGCACGACTGATAGCTGAACTTTGCAATTTTGAGTTCCTCAGCAGTGGCAGCAGCAGCAGCAGTGACTGACCTCAAGCCCCTGATCACATGCTGCCCTCCACCAGTCTTCCACTTCTCTCAGACTGGCTGCCCAGGCTGCCTGTTGAGCCGCCTCAGCAGCAGCAGCAAGATCATCCTGTTCCTTCAGAGCAGCCTTATACCACCTGTGAATGAAAAAACACCAACATAGTTTGTAGCAAAGTAACAATAAGTGTGACATATCCAACCCAACGTCAGGATACCAACATACCTTATAGCAAGATAACAATAAAAGTGACATAGTTGATCGTCAGGATATAAAGCAGTCTGAATGCAATCCACCTTATTGTTAGCTGCTGTTCCAAGGGCAAGTAAACATGACAAGATTGTGGAAAATGTGCAAGGAGACTGCCGGGAAAGAAATCTGGGCTTGTACTGTATGTCAATGTTACCTACCTCTCAACTTCCTCCAGGGGTGACTCCTCACGGGGCTTGAGGCCATAAGCAGCCTGCAGCTCCCTCTTCAACTGTATAACAACAACAATAGCAGCAGCAGCAGCAGTATGCGTTGGTGCTTCTCATGCAAGTACAACCAGCATCGTTTCCAACTTCAAAGCATCACACTCAAACATCAGAATTACAGCACACAACCATGCATTGATACTAATCGGGCACAGGAGAAACATTTATCGCACCTTCTCTGGCAGATCCTGTGGTGCTCCTGCTGCTGCTGCTGCCATCATCGCCGGTGATGCATCACATCCCACCAGGCTCTTGCGCTGGGCCAGCTGACGGCTACGCAGGCTGCCTCCAATACTGGCACTGCCAGGGTGGTTCACACCCTGACTGCCATAACCTGACATATAACATGCCAAATAACATGTTACATAACACATTTTATAATTCATTATAGCATGTTATAGACCTAGGGATTACACATGGCCAAGGGGTTTGGGACGGGGGGTCTTGATGGAGATACCACCGATGATTTGAAAATGTGTTATACATGTTACCATAGGATATAATATGTGTTATAAATGTTAAAAACAAACCCCACCTGATCTTCTGAGGGCTCCACCATATGTCTGGTTCATCTTCTTCATGTAAGCCTGCTGCCTAAAGAACAGCAGCAGCAGCAGCAGTGTTACTCACTCCTGTGCGCATACCTTGTGCATTTCTAGTAAACACCACCATCAACAAACGTCTCTGATTGTTTTCAGGAGCCATGCTTCTTGTATTCGTCTTTAGGTGTACATATCAAACGCATGAGAGACACTCGTCGGAAAACCACCAGCATGCGGTCTGAACAGCAGTATTCAACTTGTCATGCGATGTGAATAACATAGAAATAACAGACTGTTATAACGCAATTGTTTGTCATATTGAACGCCACCAACCTGGCCTGTGCAGATCCTCCATTGTTGCTTGTCCTCTGAGCCAGGAGCTTCTCACTGTATTTGTTGACCTTCGGTGTGAATGTACAGGCCTGGCGCTCGGCTTCAATCCTCTCCTGGCGCAGCTTTTCAAGACGCTTCTGAGCATCAGTACCAACTGGATCAGCAATCAGGGTTTAGTTGGTACAGTAGAAACAGCAAGAGCAGCAGCAGCAGCAGCAAGTTGAGTCACTCTTGTGTTGTGGGTCAACTCTGTTGACCGGGACGGGGGTTAGTTTTGATTGAATCAGGAGACCACCTCCCACGTAACAAGCTCATCATCAAACTCATTGCATTGCAGAGAGAGAATTGCTTGAGGTAAACAAGAAAGATCATGACATCAAAGTTGAATGTAAACGTGACAAGATTTGTAACGGTTCTCACCGCTGCTGAGTCTCTCATATACTGGGGCTGGCTTTCCGTTCATGGACAGGCGGCCGCTGTTGGACATGTTGCGAGAACGAGGACTGATCTCTGGCTTGAAGCTCAGCTCAGCAGCCTGGGGAACAAGCAGCAGCAGCAGCAGTGGCGGCAGCAGTAGCAGCAGGGATTTTGTGGTTGTTATCAGGCAACGGATTTGGGATTTTAGGCAAACAGTTGTGTGTCCTAGAAATCTCCTGTGAACTGGCTGTCCCACATCTACAACCGCAATGAAGTGACAAAGGACAAGAATGCAACTGGTTGGTGCAATCCTTGAAGGCTTGATTCAGACATGCATCACACCTGCTTGACTGCAGCAGCCTCTCTCTTTGCGCGTTGTGCCAGACCATGTTCATACAGACGCTGGTGGGCAGGAACACTACAGCAGCAGCAGCAGCAGCAGCGTCACTATCATCAGTGATTATATTATATGGGGTGAAAGAAAGACTCCTGTATGTTACATCTGGCAAACACAACAAATGAGCCATGCAGAGCACAACCTACAGATGCTATGACGGTAGAGAAGGAGCAGTAACAGCGGCAGAGCACACACAGTAAGCAGCAGCAGCAAGCAGCGGTAGCGCACCTTGACAGTTTGCCAGCAGACTTCTCAGCGGTGAGCTCACCACGAGGACTGGGACTGGGGCTGGCCTGTGGCAGCAGCAGCAGCAGTCAATCAAAGCACTAGTTAAGAGCAACAGTGAACCGTACACATGCAGGTACATTTGTCATTGTTGTGCACGTAACTTATGGTGTTTGTTGTTGTAGATGCTGGCATGCAAAGGTTCTTGAATTGGCCGAAACACAGCACAATGATGGCATTGGGCGGCCCACAAGGACGCCTGAGCATATGAATGCTGGATCAAGGTGATATCTTTGCAGGACAGCTGGCATGTCCTGATGCAGTGCAATACATTTGTACTGCTGTAGTGTGGAAACTGTACCGCCACTTCTCATGGCTTCAGCACAGCTTGAAAAGGCACAAGGTGGCCCCATCTATTGTCAAGCCCATGTTTGCCGTCGTCGAGGCAAGCAAGAATGCTTGTGAGCGCGCTGTCAAGCTTGCTAAGTGCCGCTTTGTGCTTGGCTGCATGGCTGTGTGGTCATACTTGTCTACTTGCTTGGGCTGCAGGTGGACTCACCTTGGGCAGGCTCTCCTTGCGCTGAAGTGTGTTGCTGATATCGGTTGTGGTGTTTTGTTCTGTTTCTGGAAATTCTGCTCCGAAAGCCTTGATGGTGAAGTCGTTCGCGGCCATGGGTGAAGCTGGCGCCTCCTTCACTGCAGGCACCTGGGTATCTTGCTCCTTCATCTGACTGCTTAGAACACCTGCATGACGTACAAGAGAATCAAACAAATAATTAAGATTGATGTTCTGATCTCCTGGTCTTCTGTCACCATCAGACGGATTGCAGGTGATGGCGCGAACAGCGTACATGCTGCACGAGACGACTTGTACCTGTGCTCCAACTGGTAGCAGACATCTTGGCCAACCTTGATCAAAATTCCTTGTTTTTTGTTCGCCGATTATAATGCTGTGGTGTTGAAGATTGGACGTGCTGCTTGGTTCCAGCACGAAACTACCCTGTACCGCTGTCAGTGCGCAGCAGCCAGAATAGGAGAAGCAGACGGTGATACTTTATACGCTGTGTTGTTTTGCTGTAGTTTGATGCGTGATATACGTTCAGCAAGGCTGTTTATGCTGGCAGTGACCGATGCGCAGCGTACTGCCGCTTAGTGTCACCAGAGGAAGCAATGCTATTAGACGCGTGATGGTTAGGAGAGCATGATGGTGAAGCAACATTGTTGATCTGCGAATGCTATGCTACACAAAGCACTCGATGAAGCTAGGTTCGCCATCTGCTGCCATCCGCCTGTCATTTTTCAATACCATGTTGGCCCGAGACAGAGAGCTTGAGTTTCCAAACATACAGTACTATATGTATTTAGATGAAAACGTGTGTTGTATGCGCTTTGCCAGGTGCTTGACGTCGTGCGCAGGATGTCACGAGTGCTTGGCGCCAAGACTGACTGGCGCGTATTAGCATCCCGCAGTGGTTATTCATTATTGCAAACGTGCCTATTTTAAACAAGCGTTACGCTTTGTGATAGGCGTGTCCCTGGGTCTTGGTGACAGAGGTCACTATACTGAACAGCTCAGTGCGCGCCGTGCCAAGATGCCCTCGTGTATGTCCAGGCATGTGCGTCACAGCGATGAAGGCACTTACTCTGCTAGATCACCAGAACTGTATCGTGCTGCGCTGAAAGACGCCATCACCAACCCTTGGTTGGCATTGACATCCACATACAGCTCTCAGGTACGACATATATGCAGCTGATCTAGATGCAGCCTGGATGCATCCAGCTGGTCTAGACATACATGTTTTGGTCTAAGGTAAACACATGGTGCCACTACTAGTAGTGAGCACCACAAACCTTCTTTGCAAGCTTACCTTCACATATGTATATGTACATGTACCCTCAACCTGTTGATTACATGCAGTCATGCTCACATGTAGTCCACATGCTTTTGATACCGTATGAGTGAGCCATGCGCTGTAGCCATTTAGAGCACCGTTTTGAACCCTACAAAGACATACCAGGACATCATCCAGTTTGTGTGATCCTGCCAGCCTTTACATCAATATCGCCACGCCCCAACCCTCAGGCTTAAATCACTACTCCTGAGAAAGCAGCACCGCCTGCAACTTGCTGTGACAGCACAACTAGTGTCACAGCAATTGCTGCTTGGCACAACAAGCAGCCGCTGCCGCTGCATCAGGTGTGGTAGCGCTATAAATTTCACTACCCTTCTTGTGCGAACCTCTGGTCTAGCTGCTTGATGGTCGAGCATCAATCATATGGCATGGTTTGTGCCACTGAATGGTAGTCACTGCAAACCATCCATCAAACTTGTTACTGACTTCATGGGACACAGCCACTGCTGTTCCAGGGACTCTCGTCGAGCTGCATATCCCTTGCATTTGGCACCTTTCAGGCTGCTGCTACTGATACCAACAGGAACACCATGAGCTTGGTGGTGCCTTCTAGGAGATCTAGTGTCACCAGGAGTCCCAGAAACACAGTAGGACTTGTCACTAGAAGTCCCAGAACTGCAGCTGTTGCCAGCAGTGCTGTCAACTGCAGTCCCAGAAGCTGTCTGGGACTGCCAGTCACCCGAATGCCACTGTGCAAAAGAGGCGAATGCTGACATTGGATCATCGCCAGCAATAGTATTGGACAAGTCACACGTTGACGCCCCATATTGGTTGCTAGTAGGACTGCCAGTTACTGTTGTGGTCGCAGCGGCTGCAACAGCAGCAGCTTGTTTAGCTGCATTGCTCTTGTGGTTACCCTCCTGTGATGGTGTATGGGCAACACGGTGTGGGTATCCGGCTGTCTGCAATGTTGGTACTTGTGGTTGCATTGTCAGCAGCTTGGAGCTATCAGTTACTGCTGCGCTGGCATTTTGCTGCTGCTGCTGCTGCTGCTGCTGCTGTACAGGTACTGCCGTTGCATGGTGATGCTGTTGAGGTCCTGAAGCTTTGCTGCCACTGACAGGTTGAGGACTGTGCTCAATGAGGGTCACACTGGTATCAGTACTGCTGCTGCTGCAACTGCAGCTGCTGCTGCTGCTGCTGCTGCTGTTGCCGCCAGCCAGCATTGACATCAGCTGGTCAATGGCCCCAGCAGCAGTCAGAACTTGGCAGTTTGCTTGCACAGACGCAATGCTGCTGACAACAGCAGCTGCTGCCAGTTGCAAGCTGCTGTTGGTACTGCTGAGAAAGCTTGTGACGGCTTGAATGGCCCCTGGTGTGGTGATCAGTGCTTGATTGCTGTCGGCATATTCACA
>LWCB01015751.1:0-10184 GCA_001630525.1 Coelastrella sp. M60 | reverse complement strand
TCATATCCAAGAACTGCAAGGCGGTGTGCTGCGACCAGAACAAGATACCAATTGGCTGCTGAAGCTGATGGTGGCAGCAATGAGAAGGAAAGTGCAGGCCAAGCAGCAGCAGCTGCAACAGCAGCAGTCCATGCAGCAGCAGCAGCCGGAGATGGGCAGTTCAAGAACAGTACAGACTAGTATATACAATGATGCTACAACTGCTGCTGCCACTGCCGCTGTTCCTGCTGTAGCTGGGGCTGCTTCTGCTGTTGCCGGTCTGGCTAGGAGCAGCAGCAGCGGTGGTGGCCGTACTGTAACAACAGGTGTGACAACAGGAGTTGGTGATGTAGGTCAGTTGCTGGCAGGAGCAGCAGCAGCAGGTTTGTTGGAAAGGGGAAGTGGCAGTGGGCCCACAACAAGATAATTAATAAACAGGGATTAAGTTGAGTTTGGTGCATGTCTACTAGTTGGCACTCCTGGGGTTATGTAATCGCCATGGTTAGTACTCAGATAGGCTATCATGTTATCATAGATCAGTGATTGCAGCTGTGCCAGTATGTTCACCAAGAAGTTCGTGGTGAGTAGTGGTTGGCATTAAAGACAGGGACACTGTAACAAGTGCTTGCCACCACCTGTGTGTACCCTGGATGAAGTTAATGGTTGGCCTAGCACAGCAGTCTGCTGATATGATTGCTGGTGTAACACAACAGTTGAAATGCCAACATCTCGAAGGCATCTCATGTGGTTCTCACTGTGCTTGCTGGGCTTCTGCACACAGCTGATTTGCTGTGACTGTTCACATTCACAGCAGTTCTCATGTTTGCATAGATGCTTGATTAGGCTGCATCACATACGTTGTTGTATAACTGCAATCGGCACCTTGTTGCATGCATAAATATGTTGCATACCTCTAGCAGCATGGGTTTAGCCCTTGGTTGGGGCACTGCCTCCCGTAGGTGGCGCCACTGTGATTGTTAGCACGCAATTCACGTATGAAATATCTCTTATAGCATCTTTTCCGTGTCGTTGCCGTCAAGCCGGTGTGAGGCAGAGATCCCAGCAGTAGGAGTGGTCAACTATATCTGTACAGTTGATTCTGTCAGGGGCACACAGCATGAAATACAGTCCAGGAGCATAAGTATGAAACTTATACATACGTCTGACCAAACAAAGCCACGCCAAATGCTTGAGTGATGAGATTCGGAGCACGACGGCTTTTCGTGCTGGCTGCGAGCAGAGAGAAAGCAATATGTGTGTGCCATGCAACATTCTGCCATGAGTCTTTGTCAACGTGTATAAGCCTGGCTTCTGACGTTGGTACAGCCTGCTTAGCATAACACGCGTCAGGAGTGTTGCGATGCTCAATGTATGACAAACTTCCTGCCGTTAGAGTCGCTGCTTGACCGCGCCGATGTCAAGTGACTTTGCATACTAATTGCCGTATGTTGCAGGTGCTGGGTTGTTCGAGCAAGCCAGACACACTATGTCGAGATCATGCCAACGTTTATTCACTGTTTCGTGTGTGCGTCAGACAGCCTTGATTAAGTCTTATGTGTAGCTGATTCTGACATTGGTGCAGTTGACGGAAGGATCACGGACCCATGCAGTGCGCCGGGAACGTTACCTCAAGGTTCGCGACACCAGCCTCCTTTGCCACAGCAAAGCATATAAGGAGCGTCAAAGCAACTCAAAAACTTCATCTACCATGCACCAAGAGCGGCAAAAGTGATCATGCCGGGCCTACTGCAGCAGACAACAGCAGTCAACAGCAGCAGCTTTCCAAGCAAACAGACGGGCTGCAAGTGGCGCATCCTCAGCAAGACAGCAAAGATCATGCACAAAGAATGTCCGACAGCTCTGGCAGTCATCTGAAGGCTATGTCAGCAGATGAATGCAATGCAGTGTTGTCAGGAGTGCGCCCTGATGCTCGCGTTATGTTTGCAAGTAGGTTACTTGTGTAGCTCCACCCTTCGTGCTGCAGTCTTGTTCACACAAGGTATATCAGAGTCGCAGTCGCTTCGTGTATCTTCAGCAATCTCACAGATGCTCTCAGCAGTCTGCAACTGCTTAGTAATCATCTGTCAAAGCCAGTGTGATGCTAATGCTGCTCATGTTTGCCAGTTTCATTCTGCATCCTGCAGCAGCAGTTCCAAGCAGCAGATGTCCTACAACAAACCCTTGGTATATCGAAGCTGCTTCTGTTGCTCGTGCTTATGCTGCCCAATGCACCTGTTAACATCATCACGACTTGTTTGTGTACTCACCACTTGCAGTCCCCCCTGCCCAGCTGTTCACCCCCACCAGTGAGGTGCTTCACTGCATGACCATGAGGGATGTGCTGGGGGAACCAAGGCCTTCACCTCTGGATAAGGAACTGGAAGAGATCTGGGAGGGAAAGTGAGATCATCACACATAAAACATGCAATGCATACGATACACAATACATACAATGTTTTCTGCCATGCATACAGTACATACGGCAGCAAAGCATACAGCACATGACAACTTTCATTCTATGCTGATGATCAACGTGATATTGGTATTGAATGTATAGTTACACACTAGCATATGTTCTGCAAGGCTCTGCTATGTAATACCACTCAGCCATGTTCCGTGTCCTTGCAGGTATGTCTCAGATGATGACAGAGTTGCCCTCAACGTGATGAACTTTGCATCATCAGCCAGCACAGGTGCTCACACACTCACTTACAACATACAGCAACGGCTGCAAGACAAATGGATGAGAGAAAGCCAACAAGCAACCACACCATCAGAAGCAGAAAGCAGCAGCAGTCACCTGCCTCTGGACAGCAGTGTATATGGTTCAATCACAACTGGCACCGGCAGTGTGGACAGTCTGGGGTCTAGTCTTGCTAGTGGGGACAGTTTAGGGGGAGCTCAGCAGGTGTGTGTACCACTGCCGCCGTTTGCGATCAGAGCGGGACCAAGAGATCAGGTCTACTTTGATCCGAAGACCATTACAGCGGCAATCGTCACCACAGGTACGCAATGGTTAGTTGTTCTTGAGTTCTGCGACGTCGTAAAGTACGTGGTGTTATAGCTAGCTGCTGACTTGATACAGGCATCAGAAATCTATGCACACTGCGTTCACGTCTGTTGCTGCAACAGAGAGTGTATAACAAATGTCAAAGCAGCAGGAGTGCTTGACTGATTACAGTATGCACACTGATGCCTTAGCAGTGTGGCCAGCATATATCTCGAAGCAGGGAAACAGACCTGTGCAGGAGCCAAAGAAGCAGCCGCCGTAAGCAGTGTTGAGATCTGACTGCATGCTGCCGCCAATAGCAATAGCCACAGCTGGCAAGCCAGGTCTGGGTTGCAAGGTAAAGGTGTGCATTCTCACTCATTCCCTTTATTGCTGCCTTTCTTCCAGGCAACCTATGTCCTGGTATGAATGATGTGATTGAGTCCGTGGTGAAGAGGCTTCACGACTATGGTGTACCAGAAGACAACATACTGGGAATCAGGTGAGTGCTGGAAATCATCTCGTTATGCTGGGTTGCTGCCTGCATTAGGCTATGAGCATGAGTGGGGTTATGTTCCTCTATGTGTGGGTATAATTATTATACGTGTTGATAGTTATTGAGCATTGACGGGGCATCTTATTCTGACACTAAATACCCTTGCCGCCGCTGCTGCTGTCACGACCTCACTTTGATAGGTATGGCATACGTGGCTTCAATGCCAAGGATGCCAAGCCAGTGGTGCTTACCAGGAAGACTATCGAGGGCATTCACTTGACAGGTGGGGACAATCAATGACCGCTGTGTTCAATGCGTGTGTACACATTCTGTCATATGCATGGATGATGGTGCCATTGTGGCGATGGTGGCATGCTCCCTGCATATGTGGTGTTAGGATTGATTATCCACAGTAGATGACCACCACACCTGGCAATCACCCGCATCAAGGAATGTTGTTCTATCCCAGCTTTGGCAGGGTTGAACCAAGCAGTCAGTGCTGAGCAGCTTTCAGCTAATTGCTGCCAATATCCTTGCGCACCTCTTGTACACGTTGCAATTCTCAGGTGGCACCATCCTGGGCACCAGCAATGTTCATCGCATTCACAGTCATCATCGCAG
Organism: Coelastrella sp. M60; assembly: GCA_001630525.1. Lineage (NCBI taxonomy): Eukaryota > Viridiplantae > Chlorophyta > Chlorophyceae > Sphaeropleales > Scenedesmaceae > Coelastrella > Coelastrella sp. M60. Next base: position 6,099 of record LWCB01015751.1, on the reverse strand, counting down.
ACATCACCACCTGCACCCAACCGGCAGTGTCACAAGCAGCGGCAGCGGCAACGGCAGCACCTCAACACTCTCAGAGTCTGACGAGGAGGACAGCAACAGCAGCAGCAGCAACAACCACAATACCAACAACAGCAAGGGCTCCCCCTTGGCTTCAGCATTAGCCGGCCTAGATGACAAAGATGCTCAGCTTGAGGCCATTCTGGATAAGTTGGACTTCTGGAGAATCAACATTTTGTGTGTTATTGGTGGTCAGGGGGGGAACCAGCTTGGGGCTCAGCTTGCTGCTGGGTGTAAGCGGCGGGGCATCCCCTGCTGTGTTGTTGGTGTTCCTAAGAGTATTGATAATGATGTCATGTTGGTGGATAAGCCCTTTGGCTTTGACACGGTAGTGCAGGTGAGCAGTGGCTTGGGATGGTAGTCAACAGGTTATGCAGGAATGATGCAAGCAGTATGTGTGAGAATGACTTACCATATACATTGGACACTGAGCTGCTGGTCTTACCACGTTTGGATTAGCTAAGACCAACTCAAGTGGTTGTGGATGCATACAACTTTCATCTTCACAACATCAGCAGTGATGGAATTGAGTTGGTCACTTTGCCACTGTTGTCACAGCATGGTAACGATGCCAACAAGCAGTGCTGCTTTGTCTGTTGACAGGAAGTTGTTCAGCGTCCTCTTCAAGCAGCTAAAGTTGAAGCAGCAAGTGCCAGAAAGGGCATTGGCCTGGTCAAGGTCAGATGAGGTTCATTTCACATACTGTCTACGCAATACCCTGCATGCTGCTTGTTTATTGATCTACTGCCAACAGCATAAAGTAATCACAAACATGCTTGTTCTGGAGCGCTCACAAGAGCTGTGGCTCTGAGTGCACAACATCAGGCTGACAAGCCGTGTCAAATGTTCTCACACATTGCAAGGCGTCCATCCATGACCTTCAATAGATAGTGATGATCAGCATCAACGCACTTCGGTTGTTGTCCTCTGCCTCTTCCTGCTAGGTGTTTGGTCGCCGCTCAGGTTGGATTGCCCTTCAAGCCAGTCTTGCCAGTGGTGGTGTTGATGTGTGTCTGATACCCGAGGAGCCCTTTGAGCTAGACGGACCTGCAGGACTGCTCAACTACCTCAAGCAGCTGGTGGAGAAGCAGGGACATGCAGTCATATGTGTCTCAGAGGGTGCAGGACAAGACATACTGTACCCAGGTGGGTAAGAAAGGGGATAGGAAACAACAGTGAGTGGCTGCGTGGGTCTATTTCCTGCTGCTGGGGGTGGTGGTGGTGTTGGGCAGCATGCATGTGTTGCACGCACTGTGGTGCTCTGTTGGGGCTTTCAGGTGTACATCTCAACATCAGCATCCAAGTGTATCGTCTCAGTGACGTGTTTCCTGTGGTATTGCTGCTTACAGGTGGTGAGGAGCCTCCTCTGGATGAGTCAGGCAACCCCAAGTTGAAGGACATTGGCACTGCTCTCAAGAAGGCGATCAAGGGGGCGATACCTGATGCTGACATCAAGTACATTGACCCAACATACATGATACAGGTAGTAGATGTAGGATGGTGGATGAGGTCATGTACCAGATGTGCAATACAAGTTATATAAAGGATTTTATGATATCTATGGCCAGTCACGTGCCTAGCCAGTTCATATTGCGGTGGTGGTTGGATATTGTTCATAATCTCAAGGGTTACAGCTGTAACGTTTGCATGCTGCAAAACTACTCTGCAGCAACTAATGGCAACTTTGCTGTGATGAATCCTGCAGCTTACACACTTGTCTAGAGGTACGACAAGTACATGTCTTGATGTGCTGCTTTGCCTGGTGTGTGATTCCTGTCACTGCTGCTGCTGCTGCTCAGGCTGTTCCCTGCAATTCTCAGGATCATATCTATTGCCGTGTGTTGGGCTTCCATGCAATTGATGCAGCCATGGCAGGATACACAGGTACTTGACTTTGTGCTTGTGCCATAGCTGCTGAACATGATCTTGTGACCTAGGCAATGAGTCCACCTGGCTGTATAACGGCCCAAGGTGGCAGCACCTGTTGTTGCAGCTGTCCAACATTACTGTACTTGTATGGGCATATGCTGAGTTGCCCCAGAATGCTCACATCCATGTTGTCATCTGCTGTGAGTCTGTTGGGGATCTCTACTACCTCTATTTGTTAGCATGTACATTCTGTGGCATATGCTGTTGGCCCTCGAGCCTGTTTCTTTTGAGACCGTATCTCACAAATCCCCTTCTTGCAGGCGTGACTGTTGGCCAAGTGAATGGCCACTTTGTTCTGTTACCATCATCAGTGATCACAATGACAGCAAGGTGAGAGGCAGCCTCAGTCTGCAACTAAAACTGCAGCCTAGCATTGTCACAGTGAGATCAGCGACGATTGTTTTGTGCCTGCTTTGAGGTTGTAGTGTGACACCACTCGCCAATGAGTCTGTATTTGAGCAGGATCGTATGTTATACAGTAGATGCAGCCCGTGCTGCCTGTACAGATGTAAGTAGCTTATATGGCAACCCAGGCATTGCCAGCGCGTTGATGTCATCTGACCTCCTGCTTGATCTGCATCTTGGCACCTGTTACTGCAAGCTTGGTGTTGTTTTTGTATTGCTGTAACCCCCACTGTTGTTGATCTGTCTGTCAGGCGTGTTGACCCCAAGGGCAAGAGCTGGAACAGACTGCGAGCCTCTATTGGTCAGCCGCGCTTCCAGAACAACAGTCCAATAGACATGCCGCTGCATGCAATAGCTGCCACACAGGGCAAGGTGGTCACAACAAGAAGGCTGCCAGGATTATAAGTCTTGGTTTGCCTGTATTGGGACAATATTTATCAATACTGTTGCTGCTGAGAGTGTCTGATGGACGGTTGTGGTGAAGCATGAGAGTTGACAAGCGCAAATGGCTTACAAGTATACGATTTGTGTTGTGCAAATGCATAACATGATGTGAACAAAATGTGGCCATGCAACATAAAGTGCATAATGTTGTATCATACATGGTGTCTGAGAGCAGCTGACGTATCAGGCAGGCTGGCAGGCAAGCCGTCACTGGTGGCTTTTGCTACGTGACACTCTGCATCTTATATCAACTTCACAACATTGGACCTTCAAAGCATGCAGCCAGTACAAATCATGAAATCCTGTTGTTTTGCAGCAGAGCTTGGCTTGAATGCTAGTAAGACTCTTACTCTGCAGGTGCTTCATAGCCCATCTGCTTTCGTAGGCTGAGTTGAGTTTATAACTACAAGGCAGCATCCCAGTCTGGGGAATGATTGTGCTTGAACAGAGGTGGTGAGACACACTGTAACCATTGTGCCTGGTTTCAGGACAATGACGCCAGAATATTCATTTGTTGTTGAAAACGGTACTGTTACACCCGTAAGCGGCAACACATTGGCCACTAGCAATCATGGGTAACTACAAAACAGGGGTTGAGCCCTCAGTATACTCGCAGCAAGACAATAGGTTTTTAGGCAAGCCTATAGGTACCATGTCTGCTCACTGAGCATGCAATATTGCATTAATGCAGTCTCAAAAGCAACATGTAAATAATGCCAAGCAGCAGTGTATGCAACTTTGCGATGTCTCAGGAAGGTCTGAAAGACATGTCGCAGGTGTGATGGCGGGTAGCCCGCAAAACACAACTCTGCATGACAGCTGAGCAGTGTGGGCAACAGCAAAGGCACATTCTTGGGTAGAGTACCCATACACATGCGATGTAATAAGCCTAGACCGCTGTTCTTCATGACAGAGGGGTGCTTTGCATGTGCTGAAGCATGAGACACAAACTTAGCAAAGCTGGCTGCGAGGCCCTGTTGCAGATGTTTAGCATTTTTGCTTCAATGCACACATGTCAGGTTGCCACCATGCACTGCAGTAAGACATGACAACATCTCTGCTTCTGTATGCAAGCTGTTCTGAACAAGCCTTGGCGACGCTAGGTAACATGCACTCTGAAGTGCAGTCACCAGCTGACTAACCCAGGTTTCAGAATCAACACCAGCTGGCACCATAAGCAACTGCCAAACATAATCAAAACATCTACAAATTTGTATGTAGCGCTGATCAACACCAACTGTTGAATATAACTTGCATGCACTCATTGACCATGCAGACACACCACGCCAGCACGGGACCACCCTTACTGCCCATAGCAACACCCATCACTTGTTGCATGAGGTTTTGGCGGCCCACATGAAAGGATGCATGTTTCAATTCATACAACATGATGCTAGCAATAGTTGCGACGCGTATGAAAGATGCTATCCTGGCGCTTCTCCTGTATCCAGGTATCACACCCCTTCTGCCACTCTTGGTAAACAGTTATACCTGTGAAAGACCCTGGGATAGCCAGCACTCAACTATCTGCCATATACAACGCTCAATCTCTGCATGCTCAGTATCTCAGTATACATGCCTTTGACACCACTCTGTGAGATGACAGAGCCACTTGACCACCATCAAGTGTCTCAAAGTTGAAGAACACTCCAACAACTTATGCACAAATTCCTTTGTAGTAAACAAGCTGTAATGACTAGGCTTCAGATTCATAAGCACATATGCCAACCTGAGGTTTGGCATATGTACTTATGAATCTCAAGCTCAGTCATTACAGCTTTTCACTACTCAAGTTGCAGCCAAGATGTCTGACCAATGGATGCTTGAAACTGGGAATGCTCGGCGCAGTCCTTGTCTTTAGGCAAACTTTGAGCATACCCAAGATTGCAGGTTTGACGTGCAATGCAGATTCTGTCCCACTTCTTACCCGCAAACACTTGGATGCTTTCACTCAACAGTTGCTGCTCAGAAAATACACATGGCAGGAATGCTTTGTATCCTTGACATAAATAGCTTCCAAGCGAGCCCTATAGGCTATACCATCCTCAAAATACAACACAACATGTTGTGCTGTCACAGAACCAGTGCGTGCAAAAACATCAGTGGCACAGCCACACTGCTCTCATACACCCCGTAACCAAGGCAACAAGGATTCAGCAGACACATTTTGCCCAACTTACAATACAAATGTACAAACTGTGCTGCCAACCTAGGCAATACAACCCTATGGCCCGTCTGAACTGGGCTGAACTTACTATGCAGACTCGTAACAGCTCGTACATGTGCAGGCAATCTGGGATGACCCCGTCAAAAAGAGACCAAGCCATCAACAGTAGGTAACTGTAGACCATCTCTAGCAACAGAGGGTAGCATACGTGCATCACACCTGGAGAGCACTCCAAATCTCTGCAATACCTCCTGAAGTTGCTGAAGACTTTTCCAGTATTGTAACCTTGTGTCTGAACGACTCCAACAAATTCACACCATAATGCGCGAACACTCAAATCAACATCACTGGCACTCATGATTACAGTTTATGCTGCATGAACAAGTTATATATGCATATTCTGCAGATGGAACCCTTATGGGACCCTAATGCTGGCATTCGAGCGTAGGTCAACTTTATGTACAGTACGACAAACCGTCGTAATCACATGCAGCAATCTTGTACGCTGAGTGGTATCCCTCCACTGCTTGGCAATCTGCCAGAGATGCACAAGAGAAGTCTGATCCAACTTATACCAAGACCTCACTGTGCATGGCATCCGAATGACTTCCAGCAGCCGTACTGATGCCGACCACTGCCAGCTTACAACAGACAGTCTGTGCTATGCAGCAATAGTGGTTTAGTGATGGATTCAGTAATGGGCCGCTCCAGTATCCGAGCACATAGTTGCAGCCACTGCGATACCTGTTGCAAGTCATCAAATCCCTCAATATCAACACGACGACTGATCAAACATACTATAAGACCATGACTAGCAGGTACGTGGAATGCACCAGGACTCTCCAACAGTTGAACACAAGGAGACAGGGGAGGGGAGATACTTCTATCAAACGTTGGCGCACGCAAGAGACCTCGTCAACACAACCATAGCAAACATCAGGCACTGACAAATGCCGAATGATCAATGCCTGCCACCCAGTATTCCCAGGAATTTCAGACAGGTGCCGTACACAGGGATTCCTGACATGTTGATGCATGCGTACCATCCAGGCACAAACCCTCAAGAGTTCACAAACATGGACCTGAAATACTGCCGG
>LWCB01015749.1:0-18326 GCA_001630525.1 Coelastrella sp. M60 | reverse complement strand
AAGGGCCTGCGCATGCGCTGTCACCTGAAAAACAGGCAAGCAATACAACAACTAGCTCCCTGATGTGCCAGAAGGGCGTCAAGCTCGTACAAACCTAGATGTAAGGCATCGTTTTTTGGTAGTGGGGGAACCAGTGTACGATTGAGATTAACAGAGAAATGTTGCATGCTGTGAGCTGCACCTGTGATAGGATGTTCTCTCCTTGAGCCCCATCCATTGGATTTGAGCAGTCTCAACTCCTTCTACACATAGAATTAAAGAAATAGATCAAGCTTTGATGGATCAGGGACGTCCCTAGTGCTTGTAGTGCTGTGCCAGGTGGAAGCCTATTCTGGCTGCCTTACCAGCAGGTCTGCCATCTTGCTGGACACGCCTGTTGGAGGTCAGCGGTGCGTCGAGGCTTCATGTATGATTTCACGCTTAAGTGCTATTCAGAAGAAGGGAATTATCACGCAGTGATCCTAGACCGTGGCGCCTTGTGAGAAGCTCCCGCGGTTGGCAGTTGCGGAGAAAATGCGATTCCAGTGAGCCAGATCACATGTGAGCATGATTGAAAAGCTAAACAAAAGAGAGCGGCGTCCCTCTCATCTCCTTTGTGACATCGTTTCCTGCCGCGAGTTTGACCCCATCTTGCTGTTCACCTCGAGAATGATCCCCGCCTTGCTTGAGCTTGCTGACATAGCCCATTTGCTGATGTGTCGATAAAGAAAGCCAATGGAGCATACTGCAGGGTATGTGCAAAGCCATTCACAAGCCTCGAGACCGCTTGATGTGCTTGCGCCAGCGCACCCATGTCATCCGCCTTGACCCTCAAAGCAATGCATAAATTGAAAACAAGTGAGCAAAGATCAAAGCTTAGTGTTACACTTAGGTTGGGCCTTGCTCAAGTCACAGAGCAGATGAGAAGATAGGGATGTCAGTAAGGTGCTATCAGCAGACAGAAACGTGTTTACAGGACTGTGCGCTGTGGTGATCATACTGCTGGGCCAGCAGTATGATGTTGACACTGCCGTCGAACACTGTTGCCGCTGCATCAGCTTCAGAGCTGACAGGGTAGAGCTGCTAGGCTATGTGCACAGCCCTGGACCGGGTTGCTTCGTTCCTGGATGACAGCATCACTGCTTAGGGCGTCCAGGTGAGAAGACCTGCTGCAGAGCTTGTACCGGGGTGATATTCCATGTCTCCACGTGTAGAACCACCTGCACAACAGGCAGATGCACATGAGGGACGGTTCCTGTTACTCATCCAGTGGCAACGTCGACAGGTTGAGCCACATTACAGAGATCATGGGGTCCCAGCAAGCAGCCTTCATGTTATGATGGGTCGTGTATGAGTGCAGCTATATGGACAACATCAGCAAGGTATCAGCTGAACCAGCTGGATTGGATACTGAGCTGTTCCTTGCAAACATGAGAGGCGTTTGACACCTTGTTGGCTGTTGCGTTGAGTGTGTAAACTGTTCTGCCAATGACATTAATGAAGGGTCTCCATGGGAGCGCCAGGGCTGTTTGCAATTGCCATTCTGCCTGCAGCACAACACACGTCAGAAAGCTACAGTTCACAGGCAGCATTCAGTCTCAGCAGATTGAGTCCACCTTCACACAACAAATACAAGCTGCAAGGGGGGGTGGCTCTCCAGAGTTTGTTCTGACTCTGCTGGATCTGACAAACAGGCAGATTGCAGCACAAAGATGAAAGCAAATCCCAACTCAAGACATAGCGCCATCTGCCATCTGACTACCACATGAAGCCTGTTAATCAATGCTGGTTTCAGCTGCAGAGCAGTGAGGCATTATGCACAATGCAAATCCACTAAACTGCTTGTATTATCAAACACCACTTGCTGAGAAATCGCAGTCGTCCTTGCTGGTCACACCTGAATTTGCTGCACATCCTTCTCATCTGCATTCACCGGGTTGATGGATAGCAATTGTATACTGGGGTTGACAAGGAATGGTACAAGAAGCTGGAGGTTGCGCTTCCACAGTTGTAGACCTGCAAGATGGCCAAGAGTATGAGCTTACCTAGAGCAGAATGCCATTTTACTGTGGATGCCGTTTTAGCTTGAGGTGCTGGTGTTGGGATATCAGTTGGATATCCAAAAGCAAAAGGTTCGAAAAGAAACGGTGAGGAGCTTGTGCAAAACCTTACCAGAAAACTTGACTGTGGGGTCAGCAAAGGTGCACTGAGTGTCGTATATACTGTCATCAATCACACCTGGGCAGTCACATACTGGTGTATCAGGCGGGCCAAAACCAAGTATGCAGCTTTGAGTTGAAAGAGGGCGGAAAACCACATAACCCCCATCACTGGTGCAGAAGCAGCAATGTGAAAGTTGGCATCATCCAAGCTGCATACCGTGCAAGCGTGCTAGCTGAGCTATCCATCATCTGCCCTAGTGAACAGGCAATCCTGCTTGCCTGTCCCAAAGTAAGCACGTTCATAGTCCTGACAGATTCTTTCAATCATGCCCTCAATGTCACCAGGCGCCAGAGGTGTGTTGGTTGGCACCTGCTGCGCTATGCGCTCATATTGCTCCTGCCTGTAAACAAATGAATCAAATGCAGTGCAATGGACCCCATGTGCCCGCAGCGTAATAGTAACAGAGTAGCAGTAACACTAGTAAGCATTGAATGATCACAAGCCAGGCCGCTCTTCAGTGTTGATGATCTTTGCGAAGCAGACATCCTACAGCGCTCATGCCCTAGCCATGAACTTGATGGGGTTACTACACGTATCCTGACGACCTTCTTGTTCAGCAGAACCAGGCCCTCTTCGCCCCATCAGTGCATGTTCCCTGTCAGTGCATGTTCTCTGACGCAGGCTGCATAGTCGTGCCAAGCTCTTCTCACCCGATGCCTAGCATTCTCAATGACTCAGTGAGTATGGTAACAACATTGCTGACTAGACCATTTCCTGCGCACGTTTGAGCACACTGCCCAGGTAAGGGTAATCTGGCCTCTCAACACCAGCAGGCCAGCTCTGGCTCACACCCACACTGAGGCAATCAATGACTGCACCTGACTCTGGCATGCTGATTGGTCTGCGATCGTCAGGCCGAGGCCGATGAAGTGACAGTGACCGGCAATGCCTTGAAGTATGCTGTACATAGTGTCTTGAGCATGGATATGCAAGCCCCAGATTGCTATATATCCGAGGATGGGTCCTGACATGCATTTTCGCTGCCTCACATTCCGCTATACTATTCGTAAGGCTGCAAGAATGCTGTTGGCAATAGCAGCAGAGGCAACCGCACCCAAATGGTCCGAGCTGTTCCGCGGTTTTCAGGTCCGGAACTTGGCACACAATCCCGAACCACCATACCACCCGAGATCAGACAGGCTATCACGTGGGTGCCATGGAAACTCGTGTCACTTCTCTAAACAAGCGTACTGACGGGTCTGTGTCTGGGACTGCGCAGCGCATACGCTGCCATACATTGGCAATCGCACACACCAGCCTGGGACGTGAAGCGGACGTGGAACCACCCCTTCTGCATGTTGCTGACAGCAGAGACTGTGTCTTGAGTTCCGGACAGTTGTTAGGTTGTACGCCAGTAGCAGCCTGGCTGGGAACTTGGGTGTTGCCAGCACTACAGTCAGCCTAACACCACTAGTGGCACCGCCTTCTTCCCTCAAGCGATATGCATCAAGCGGGTTGGTTGCAAAAGGTGAGTAATGATCTTACGCATCAGTTGTCAACTGGGAGATCTCAGCGTTATGTAAACGAAAACACGCTGTTGCTGTTTGCAGAAGGGCAGTGCTCTCTGTGCACACCTTCATGGCACCAACCCATCCCGGCAGCGTGCTTCTCACAACTGTACAAGCTGGCGGACCAGGTGCACAGCCCATGATCAGCAGCATGCCGTACCGAATGCACAGCGTCAGCAGCCAGCACTTGCGTCAAGTGTACGTCCCGCATCACAGCAGGAGACGAGCGTCAGCAGCTCTGACCCCACAAGCTGGTCCCAGCGCATGGCAAGCATCCAGGGTCTCATGAGCAAAGTTCAAGAGCAGATGCAACAGCATGCTGAGCTACAGTCCAAGGACCCTGCTCTGTCAAAGAAGTTGAAGCAGAAATCTGAGCAGCACTTGGACTTGCTAATGCAGCTGGCAGAGGCTGAACAAAGGTGACTCACTCCCTTCAGGATGAACACACAGCATGAACCGCTTTGTAGCGCTTGTTCTGCTTTTTAAGGGACATTCATACGAGTGTGTAACACACTTGCTGCAATGGCCAGCTGCTATGAGCAACCACTGAGCTTTGTCTGCTTTCCACCAACTTGGGACGTGTACACAGGCACATCAGTGGCGACATGAAAGCCGAGGAGTTACAAAAAGTGCTGCAAGATCTGCAACAGCAGCTTGATGAAGAGCAGCAAGAGGCTCTTGCAGCCCTACAAGAGCACTCAACGGAGTCCTCTGCAAGTGCAAGTCGTATTGGTAACACCAGCAGCGGGGCACCTAGTGGCCATCAGCTACATGTAGAACAGCACAGTCAACAGCTAGGGGCCACTGCCGCGCTGAAAGAAGCTATTCACAAGGCATCTGAAGGTCTCAACAGGAGGCGGCAGGAGCTACAGAAGCTGCCTCAACAGACAGATGCAGTGGACTCTCGGCCAGACAAGGTAACATTGGCGGCAGCTGCTGAGCGCCACACAATAATGTTGATTATGAATACATTGTAGTTGTCAATCGACCTGCTCGCTCAGTCCAGCAGTGCGGAACCAGGAAGAGCGTATGTGCTACACTTTACAAGCACGCCATGCTCCCTCGTGGTCTCCTGTTTCATTGATGCCTCAAGCACCATATCCTGTGTGCTGACAACTCTGCACTGCTGGTATGATGCTCAGGAGTTACATGAGCGAGTGGAGGCTGCAGAGGCATCTGTCAACAGTACGCAGCAACTCTTGCAAGACTTTGACCTCATGTGTCAGAAGGCCTTTGAGCTCTCACGCAAGCTGTCGCTGGCTGAAGCAGAGAATGTAGAACTGAAAGATAAGCTGGTTCACATGAAGTTGGAGCTGGCAGCTGCTGCTGATGAATTGGCAGAACACAGAGAACTGCAGATGCAGTATGATACACAATGCCAGGTCCGATACTGCATTATTCAGACCCTCTTGTCGTGCCATGGCCAGAGTGTGCCATTACTGCATCAGGCATGAACTGCATCCAGTCTGTTGTCAGCACTGTGATCATGTACAAGGACAGTAACTTGCAGCATGATGCACATACTCCACATGCATATAGTGACATGTGTATGATGGCCATGTGCGGTGCTGCTACTGTTGCTGCAGGACATGTACCGCCTACGCATGCTGCTCCAGCAGACCCAAGCAGCAGGGAATGATGTGGCTGCTCAGGCGGCTGGCACTGCCTCCAAGCATAAGAAGGACATAGCTTGGCTCATGGAGGCACACAGGTGCGCAGTGTGACTGCAAGGTGTACTGTAGCAGAACAATGGTCACTGATATCACGTTCAACCTGATACCAGAGGTGTGAATGCAGTGGTTGGTGATGGACAAATCGTGGAATTGATTTGAGGTCTGTGGTATGTGTGCTGTGTGCGGTGCAGGAATGAGCTTTCTGAGCAGTACAGCAAGAACCAAGAGCTCACAGAGAGCATACAGGAGTTACGCATGCGGCTACTGGAGATGGAACAACAGCTTTGGAGCCAGCAGGCTGCCGGCACCAGCAGTAACAGCGGAGGTTCTGAGGCAGCTACCTCAGGACAGCAGAAGCCACAAGCAGAAGTGGATGTGCAGCAGCAGCAACCACAGCAGCTTTCTACGGCCTTGGATGCAGAAGCCGCTGTACAGCAGTTGACACAAGAGAAGCAGCAACTGATGAAGAACCTGCAGGATCTTCAGCGTCAGCAGGCAGTGCTGATGATGGAACTGCAGGCCTCACAGGAGCAGCTGGCAGCAGATAGCCAGAGGTCTGGTGCAGCAGAGCAACAAGCTGCAGAGGAAGCCAGCCAAGCAGTAGTGAGCTTACAGCAGCAGCTTGAGGAGTCTGCTGAGCAGCGAAATGTGTTGATACAGCAGGTACAAGTACTGCAGCAGGATCTGCAAGAAGTCAGGGAGGCAGCTGCAGCTGCTGCTGGTCAGCAAGCAGTGGCAGTTGCTGATGTTTCCGAGTCGGATTCTTCTGCACTGGCAGCAGCAGAAGAGGAATTGGCTGGTATGAAGGCACAGGTGGTGCAGCTGAGGGGTCAGTTGGCTGAAACCAGGTAGCTTCAAAGCTTGCCCCAAGAACAGCAGCTGCGGCAGCGTTCGCATCTCACAAGTTACATGAGCTTTTGCTTTCTCACTTGAAGCAGACCATGTAGACATGTGCACCAGCAGGACGGCTGACTGTGTACTTTGGGCATTGGGAAATCATGTAGCAGTGATGTCAAGTGGGTGGGAGCCACTGCCTCAACTTTGCTTCATAAGTCAACATCAAAGCACTAAATGCAGCTCTGGCTGAGTGTCTGTTCAAGGCAGCTGTACATGCACTGTCCAGCAGCCCTGTTACCCATTATTCTTGCATATCCGGACTCAGTGTATTCTGTATTGCTGTTCACACCTCCTTGTGCATGCAACCTACAGACGTGAGCTACAAGCTGTGTCTGGACGAGTTGCAGCAGCAGAAACTGCCCTGCAGCAGCAGGCAGCTCAGTTTGAGGGGCGCCTGCAGCAGCTGCAAGCCCTGTACAGCAAACAGACTGCTATTGTTGCCCACCTGCGCCAGGGCAGGGCCCCCTCACCAGACTCCGTGGGCTTCAGGAACACAAACAGATTCTGGGTCCCTCAGCAACTGGTCTTTCAGTTTCTGAAGCACTGGGTGATGAGAGAGGGCCAGCTGCAGCAGCAGCCTGGGTTCCTGGGCCTTCAGGTAGGTCGGGGTGGAGGAAGGGATGTGCCAATTGGCAGCTGATGGTCTAGTGGTGCATTGCAACATTAGCAGAGTCCCCTTAGCTGATCAGCTATGATTACAAGCAAAAACCCTGCATGTATGGCGCTACTCGATAACCTCTGCCTAGGTGTATGTGGCACTCATCATTATCAAAGCACCTGGGTATGTGATGGCTCCTGTTGTACAGAGACTGCAGCACACACAAGTCGATAGCAAGCAGTGCTGTTTGATGTGTAGACTCCCTTCATGCATACGTGCATGTTTCCCTTCCTATATTGAATATACTGCACCGTCTTGAGAAAGACCCAAGGTGACAATTACCTGCCTGCAGGCAACTCACCTCGCAATATATCTGCAGTTTATTCAATATATGTGTCGGCTGTTGCTGCTGCTCCGCAGGTTGAGCCTGTGCCTGGCATCAGCCATGATGGCGGTGTTGATGTTGTTATCAGCAGCCTGTGGGAGAGCATCCCCCTCTGGGAGTCCTGGTCTAAGAGCGATGTTGGCCGGCAGCAGCATATGCCGGAAGGGGTTTATCAGTATGTCCCAAGGAAGGGAGAGGGATTCCCAGAGGACTTTGTGCCATTCAGGTCAGTGGTATGGGCTCTCAGAACAAGCAAGGAGCAGGAAAGAACACCATCAGCAGCAGTAGCAGCAGCAAGGCTACAGACACCATGTGTCAATCTCATAACCGACTCGTGTCCAGCTACTTGGCGTCATGAGCGTAAGAATCAGCCCTAAAGCAAAGTTTTCTCATGCATAGCCTCTCCTGGTGTTGCAGGCTCAACAGAAACTGCCCTTTGTACGGGTCAGGCAGTTCTTCAGCAGCATGGGTAGATGCATCACAGGCCATGTAGATGCATCCACTGCTAGCACAAGCCTTAAGCCACTAATGCTCTGCTGATGTTGTTGATGATGCAGGGACTATGACGAGGCAGTGAATGCCAAATACTGACCGTAACCCTGCTGGATAGGACATCACAAGTGCAACAATGCAAGATACACATTACGTGCGATTCAATGCCTCAGGCGATCAGCTGCCACCAGCAAACGACCTTCACCTGCGGAAACAGAAGCTTGAGGTGTGGAGATATGGATCAATTATGCGGAACAAAGAATCACGCATGCACTGGCTCTGATAATTGGGCATCTCTACGTTGTGCAGCCAGCTGTCTGCCACTCACAGTGGTCGGTGGTTCAAAGGATATGAGGAACGACATATGTGCATAGCAGTCAGATGCTGGGGAAAGCGTTTATTAGCTGTGCTGACAGCCAAACGGCGTCTGTGCAGCTACGCTGTGCAGCTATAGGTTGCGAGGCACTCTCAGCAGCAGCAGCAGCAGCAGGGGCAGTAAAAGGGCTGCGAGCTCATGTCGGCTGATTCACCTCAAAGTCGTGACCATCAAAAGTATAGCAATGTTGGTGCCACGGAGGCCTAGCTGTAGATATGGAGAACCACACGGCGTCAAGCACAACCTGCATGTTCACCAGATCTCCTGCAACAAGACTCGCGTGACAGCTGGGCAGTGTCAGACGCGAGGGCAGTGTTCTTCAGTCACAAGCATGCTGGTGACAGGTCGCTTCCCTGGCAACAGGAAGCCCCTGCGTGCTTCGGTCGCTCCCGGCGATGGTTCAGCTGATGTTACCACGTGCACCTGTACTCTTGGGTCAGTGGCGCACAACGATACAACCCTCGAGAATGCCCCCAAACAGAGCCTTTGATTTTTAATTATTAAACTGACAGTGTTTGTGCACCAGGTCACCTCGGCACTGTGTCACTACGACATGAGCAAAAAATCAGCGCTCACTGCAGCGCTCAGTGGAGCTGCTGCACCACTGACAACTATTGCAGCTAGCAGTGGAAATAAAGCCATTCCTGGGCTCAGCAACCTAGATGCTTTCCCCTGTCTGTTTCACGCACCTGACGATGGGACACCCCTAGATACGCTTGCAGATGGGATTCAATCAATTGATCTCAAAAAGGTCAACATAGTTGGATCAGTGCCTACAAATACCCTGGCCCCAAATGGGAAGCAGCTGGTAGGTCCCAGCTCCTTTCCATGTCCAGCATCCCAGTTTGACAGGTTTACTCACCCAGCCCCTGCTTGATGTGTGTAAAACAGGCTGACTACCCTTTAGATCCTTACCGACGTCGTGGTGGCAAAGAAAGCCTGTCATCTTCCTACAATCCGGCTGCTTCTATGGGTGGTCTGGCAGTGAGCAACCCAGCAGCACCTGCACTAGGGTTTCTTGTGTTGCAATGCAGCAATCAAGACTGTCTGCTGACCAGCATGACGTATGCAAGGAAATGTGGTTAGCACTTAACAATGGCTTCTTTGATGTGGCTCACCAAATATTTGACCTGCAGCAGTGCCACACATGTGGCCGTGATCCTGCAGTTCAACTAGACTCTCACCAGGTGTAATCAATTTGACATCTGTGCCCACAGGATGACAAGCTGAACAAAATGTTGTCGGGCAGCTTGAGCCAGCACTACGATGCTGTCATTGGCAGCCTACCCAAAGCACTGTCAGAGGATGAACGCATTCGCATCCGTCAGTCTGCACCTATGTCTCCTGCTGTGGGCTCACTCAGTAAGCTGCCACAGGTGAGGAGATCAGCCAGGCACACCAACATTTAACGCACATTTTTGCACCAACTGTGCTGAATCTGCTTGGGACCAGACTGTCGCAGCGTACATGCCCTATTTACAGTGGGTGCTCACCAAGCGTGGGAACAGGAGGTACAACTTGCAGGATTGAGCCTGTTCTGGTTTGGCATGCCCTGGTAGTATAACCTAATCTCAGCACCAATAATTGCAAGCAGCACTCAGGCGTCAACTCTCCTCTTGGCAATGTGCGTCCAGTGGTGTTTGACATATGGCATTGTGGCAATCTGTGTTGAGCTACAAGTGGAGACCATCTTTATGTTTGTTACAACCCTCAGAGTTCTGTGCTGTGTTGCTCTGCAGGACAAAGTGGGGGCCCGCAGCTTGGAAGGTCGTAAGCTGCGGCGCAGTGTGCTGAAGGGCAGTGTTGTCGCTTTTGTGACAGCTGGGTACAGCGGCAAGAGGTTCATTTTTGAGAAGGCACATGAGCTTGGTATCAAGGCCATTGTCTTGGATGCAGGTAACAACCCATCAGGCTCATATGTCACCGTACCAAAGCACTGAGCAGCAGCAATCCATTACCTTGGCATCAGGCAACTGTAGCTGCTGTATCTGGTGTCCATGTGTGCAGGTGACAGTTGGGCACAGCTACTGCAGAAGGAGGGCATCATTGCCAAGTTCTGTCCAATTGACTTCTCAGATGCTGAGCATGCTTTTGATAACTGCCTCAAGGTGGGTGCATGTTGACTCCATCGTCTGTTCAAGCACTACAGGTTTCTTGTGACTGATGTGGTGTGGTCCTGCAGCCCTGAGCAGGTGACCTATTCCTGGCAAGCCTGGCACTGCTGGACAACATCACAGATGGTTTTCAGTAAACCATGCACAGGTTCATGTCAGTATAACTTATGGTATGCTGAGTAGGCTGTCTTGCAGGTCTGAAATCTACGGTTCACCCAGTTTAGTCACAAGCTGTGTTTTCATTGTATCTCAGGCCATTCGTTCTGCCTCTGCTGCTTTGGGTGGCCTGGATGGTGTGACAACATTCTGTGAGATGGCCGTACCCCTAGTATCACGACTGGCTGAGGCCTTGGGGCTGCCTGGCAATACACCAGAAGCAGTAGATGCAGCTCGTGACAAGTACGCCACAAGAGCGTGCCTGGCTGCAGCTGGGTTGCCAACACCCAAGAATGCCCGTATTAGTGCTCCCACTGATGTGCAGCCGGCTGGAGAGTATGTTGGCTTTCCTTCAGTCATCAAACCAGTATCAGGTCGGCATAGTGGGTTTCTATGAGTTGCAACAGCTCGGCCCAGTCGTTTTGTTGCTGATGATGACTGCTATATAGCGCGCCCCAACATGCTGTGAACACATGTATGACACTGCTTCAGTATGCTGCAGCAAGCGTGGTCAAGCGGCACAAGGCTGCAAGGAGCAAGGTGAAAGCATACGTGTGTGTGGTGAGTTTTATGTGTGTTCTGATGCAGGCGCTGCAAGCATAGGTGTCATCCGCGTCAATGATATGGAACAGCTGCAGAAGGCATATGAGCGTGTGGTGCGGGACCTCAGCAAAGCAAAGGTAAGTACCAATGTTGCTTAGTACAGCCAAGAGGTGCTGCGGCAGCTGTCTGCATCATTCTCTTGCCGAGGTAGGCTTGCATTTTCAACTTGCCTGGGCAACTGTTGATTTGATCATACATTGAATATGTTTGTCCAGACCAGCATCCTGTTGGATTTGATGATTCCCGTGCTATAGTACGCAATTGTCCTGCTTGATGGCTTGTGGGTGGCCCTACATGTGGATCTCAAGGCTGTTCCTGTACCTTACAGCAGCTGAACATGGAGGTCTGTTGCTGTCATGCAGATTGTTGCAGGAGCACTTGTGGAGGGGGATGAGGCAGATGAAGATGCAGGAAATGCTGGATCATGGATCAAGGTGGAACTCATGCTGGAGGAGGTGAGACAATGAACTGACAATGATGTCTCGGATGACAGCGTTCATGACATTCCACAGAAGCATGCAAGCTCTATAGCAGTGTCTGCACCCATACATGTATCACACAGGTTCAAGAGCAGAAGCTCAAGCCGGTGGCTGGTGTCTGTAGCCAGCTTACCAGCTTGTACATGACCTCCACCTGCAATGGTCTGCCTGTTGACGGGAATATTGTCTGCAGTACCTTGATGGCCCAGAAGTTGACTGTGACCTTGTCCTGTCTGAGGGTGTTGTGGTGTATGGAGCAATCACTGACAACTGGCCAACAGTTGAGCCCTACTTCAATGAGACAGGCAGCAACTGTCCCAGCATACTGCCGCGTCAGCAGCAGAAGGAATTACTAGAGCTTGCTGTCAACAGTGTCAAGGTAGGCAGCCAGGGTACCAGGGATAGCTGGGAACCATCCTATCATAGTACACTGGTAATGTGATGGGGCTGCTCATGCATGTCAGACTCTCCCTGGTCTGATCACTGCACCTGTGACGTCTTGTACTGTAGTTCTTTGGCCTGGCAGCATGAGCAGTCAGTAGATGTTATCACGGACCAGCACATGGCCTATGTAAACAGAAGTTGTCCATGCACATTGACATCTAAAATTTTTTGCACAGGTCATGTTACTGAGCTATCCTGTGGCGCTCGCATGGTGAATGCAGGACATTTCATCATGCATAAGACTTAGTGTGTCTGAAAACTGCCCTGGCAGACGGCCATGCTTTTGCACTGTGATCACAGGTCGTGCCAATGCTATGTTTTGGTGGAGCATGATCCAGTGCTGCAAGCTTCTAATGTGGTTTGCGCAAGCGACTCAGTCAGTTTCCTTGTGTGCGATCTGCCCTTGTAGGCTCTAGGTTTCCGAATGGGTGTATTTCACGTGGAGTGCAAGTATACCAGTAGAGGGGCTCGACTGATAGAGGTCAACGCCCGCATGGGAGGAGGACCAGTGCGGTGAGCAGCAGTGCTGAGTAGACTTGATCCGGTTTGTGTTATACTGATGAGGCTGTCTCTGTGGCAGCTATGGAACACCTGTGCACATTGGGACCCAGAGCACTAGTGTGTGAGTTGGTCGCCTGGAAGCATGTGATCTGCATCCAAGATGTTGGGCTAATCAGGCACCTTGTTATGACATGGACATCTCATTTCAGAACACTGTAGTGCGCTTGTCACAGCATTGCTTTGTACTCTGCAGTGACAGCAGGTATGCACTCAACACTCTGTTGATATGCTTTGTAAACCAGTGCACCCCTTCAACATCCATGATGCCTGTCTTACTTGCAGTGATACCAACCTACTTGTGTGGGGCGTTGATTTGGTTGAAGAACACCTCATGACCAGTGCAGGAATACCAGCACGGCCGCCAGTAGCACGCAAGCCATTGGTGCAGGTGACACACATCCAACTTAGGGGTATCTTTGCTGACTCTCTTGAGTTGACTGTGATGAGTGTTGTTGTCATGTGTCATTTGCAAGCCACTGTCATGTGACAGCTATGCGGAGAATAAACGAGTTGCCGATCAGTGCTGCGTCTCAACAATGTTACTGGCTGCCCAATGACGTTGTGCTTGCTAGATGGCCGAGTATAGTATAAATGCCAAGACATCTGGTGTCCTGCGACACACCAACTTCCTTGACAAGTGGAAGCAGCACCCTGATGTGCTGTATGCACGGCCATTGGTGCAGGTGAGTGGCATGAGTCTGCTGCGTCCCTTGCTATAGTAGATGATGTCATTCGAAGCTGTTTGACTCAACTGTTGTACTTCAAAACGATTTGTTTGTTAGCAGAACCGCAGAGTGTGTCAGCAACAGACATGCACAACATCTGGACCTTCTGCAGATGGGGTCAGAGCTCACCGCTGTGTGTTCAGTCCTGCCTGCAGCCAGTGCTGCTGTCAGCAACCTGCCAAATCTGTTGTGCAACATGTGTGGCAGGCTGGCGACAAGGTTGTCTGCGTAGAAGATGGTTTGCCCACCTGGGTGTGTGAGTTGATGGTCATCAAACCAACGGTTGAGGAGGCAATTGAGTTTATCAAACAGATTGAAGCAGAGCTGGATATCCCCATTGATACATTTTCGCCAGAGCAGAAGTGAAGCCTGTGAGCTTCTGGAGTTGGAGTGTTTGCAACTCTGGTGTAAAATACACAGCAACTTGTCAGCGTGGCCACATACGTTCATGAGGCGCCGTCCTGTGTCTGGCCTTCTGAACAAGCGCCACCACATCAAGTCCATGTGTGTTGCTTTGTTGTGTGCTCTCTCTTGGACCTCATGTGTTGGTTGATGTCCTGCACACTAGCCAGTGCTGATCGTGTATGGTGCAGCAAGGCTACTTGCTATTGTGCTTCGCCTGTTGTAGCAGTTGGCGGGGATGAATATTTGCTCTTATGGGAGGGAGCTTGTGAATGAAGTTTTGCTGGATCAGCTGCATGTTTGCCGCTGCCAACCATGTGCAATTGTGGTCTTGGCTAGGAGGGCCTATACATATATACATGTTGCACATATGTGTGATGCAAGGTCACCAGCCTATGCTGCCAAAGCTATTCAGGCTTGTTGTAGCGGATGCAATGTTGCTGACAGCCATATAGCCACACTGGCAACATGGAGGTTGTCCTCAATGCTTGTGTGTTCCAGCTACTGCTGACGTGCCTGAAGTCCCAGGATTTCTGCCCTGAATACGACACAGGTCGTCCCGTTCTTTCCAGCAGACATAGCTTCTACAAAACCTGTCTGTTTGACACATATCACAGTTGGGTTTCCTGTATCTTCTTGGTCGATGCAAGTTCAGCTTCTTGTCACAGAATGATGTCTGAATGTCACACCTTGTTTCGTTCATTGTGGGAGTTGCTGCGGAATAGCATTCTTGCTATGACTAGGGCACTTCATACAAAAGGCATGTCAACCCATTCCGACCATACGGCCTTGGGGTATTTGACTCTCTGAGTATCTCCAGTATTTGACATGTACATGTATGGGAGTTTGCTGCACGACCTCTTCCCTCTTCCTCTCATTCTGTATATTACACTGTCAGCAACAAAGTCGGTCATGATGAGGAGTCAGCAGAATCTGATAGTGGGGATGTAATATGTTTACTAAAGTAGGCTGCATGAAAATCATACTATGGCTTTCGTCAAGTTCCTTTGCCATGGGCAAGATTTGATGTAGATATTGCCCCGCCGCAATGGCCGAGTTACGTAACGTATATAACTTGAAAGTGTGACACTTTCGAGTTAAGTGTACAGATCGCATGTGATCTGCTGCTGACTGCGCAGCGTCCTGTACATGATCGTCATAAACGTGTACACTGCATGCTATTGAGCTGTGCTACTAACGGCATCTTATGCGTTGCATGGCTTATGTTTCTACTCTGTCATGTGCAAGCGGCTTGCCAGTGTTGCATTGACGATGCTTGATGTATGCAGGGGTCTGAATACCTTAATAACCGTGTACAGCCAGACATGGCAGTCAGCCTCCCATCTCAAAAAGAAGGGACAACTGTCAGTAAGACTGAATGCTCGTTGTTGTAGTTGCTGCACAATGAGCTCAAGTGAAAAGACAGGGAAGTGTCAAGTAGAGAGTCAATCACTTGTCCACCAAATACTATGCTCCGTGTCAGCAACTGCCTAGCAATCGGTGAGTAGAGGCACCATAGCTCTTGTCATGTGTTACAGGAACAGGAGACTCCAACCACACCAGCTGCTAGTAGACTACATGCTCGCCCTGTCTCCTGCTGCTGCACATCTCAACCCCACAGCTTGCTGTTCTAGCTGCATAGTACAGCGACCAGCTGCTGGTGCTGCAGCTGCCAATCTGACTGTTTATGCTGACTGGTAGCGCTTGGCCTGCTCCTGCAGAATGGTGAGGCGCACACCCTTGCCCTTTGGCAGGCTGATCAGTGCCTTGTTGCCCTTGCCAATCACAAACACGTTGCTGATACGAGTGGCAAACCTGTTGCCAGCAGCATCTTCAATGTGCACAATATCATGACCACCCCTGCAAAAGAAGGCAGCAGCATGTTGAGCCGTCAGAGATCAAAGCACAGTGTGCTGAGCTGTGGCTGAGACATAAAGGCTCAGACTTGAACTTGAATGTGCCACGGATGATACTAATATCAGAAGAGCCAGCAATTGTTGATGCCAAGGCTCACTGTTGCACAGCAACAATCGCGCACCTGTGCCTCTCCTTGTGCACAATTGTACCGACACGGCCATTGTTGTGTCCACCAGTGACCATTGCCAGATTGCCAAGATCAAACTTGATGAAGTCCTTGATCTTGCCGGTCTCAAGATCGAGCATGATGGTGTCCTGCTCCTTGACCTGCAAGCAGCAACAGGATACCATAAGTGGATATTACAATCAACGATGACACTTTGCCATGGGAGTGACATATGCCACTGTTGTATATTGAGCATCACAGAGTTGTCCCAAACATGCACATACTCCGACCCTATCTGTGCTGCTCAATGCATCCCTCGGTGCTGTCAACCGCAGAGCATCAGATCTATACCTGTGGCACCACACATAGCAGCAAAGCCAACAACAGCTCCCCTACATCCCTCTCCTAGTGCAGTAAACTGTAATCTCTTACCTCTGGGTCTGGGTAGCGGATGGTGCGGCCATCATGTGTAGCGACGTAGGGGATGCCACCCTTACCGAACTGCATGCGCTTGACCTTGCACAGCTTGTAGGCAGCCTCCTCTGGAGTGATGCGGTGCACTACAAAGCGACCCTTGGTGTCATACACAAGCCTGGGGGACAACAGAGAGCAGGTCACAGTCAGGCCGGTTGCTGGCTAGATTCAACAATGTGAATAAACAGATGCAAAGTACGGCATTTTGCTGCTATCCATCTAATGTTATCCTGTCATGATGCGGAACAATACTCTAGATATCAACATAATATTACAAGCCCAACTTTTCACCACAGGGTGCTAGCTGCTGACTGAAACCCGTTTGGGCTGTCTGTATATCATAGAGTGATATGTACAGAACTGGAATGTACAGAACTGCTCAGGTGTGCTGGGCAAAGGCTGAAAAAGAGCGCCCAGCACAACAGGGGTTCTGTCAACGGGCGACCAACTGCCAGATTCTGATAGACTGGTCACTGCTGATAGACTGGTCACTGCTGAAGAATTAATGTCTGGACTGCAAGCCTGTACGGCTACGGCCTGTTGCTGCTATTGCATGCACTGCAGCATCTTCAGCGCCGTCGATGCATCACATACTGAACTGTGCGCCCTGCTGCTCATGCTGATATGCTGGCCTGGGTGCGGCTGCTGCTGAGCTGCTGCTTTTCCCCTCCCGCCCCCCCCCCCCTCCATGCTGCCATCTGCCACAGCTAGACTTGAGAACAACGCTATACAGAGTCTTTCCGCACCTGAAATGCTCGTTGGTCTTCTCGAGCTCAATAACGTCCATGAATCCAGCTGGGTAGGTAGTATCTGTGCGCACCTTGCCATCAACCTTCACCAGGCGCTGCATCAGAATCATCTTCACCTCCTTGCCGGTCAAGGCATACCTGCAAAGTTTGTAAAGGTGACAAATGTGCATCTGTAGCACGTCCAGCAATATCTAAGCCTTGTAAGAAGAGCGCACTGCTGCTCACAAGAGCCAGATGCTGATCTTTAAACTGCTGTGGCAACTGTAACTGCCTGCGACTGCCTCTATTGCTGCCTTGCATGGCTACAGCTACAGGTGCCGCATGCCTTTTCGCTACTGTCTCATGACAAGTCATGTTCCCTTGCTGCTTGCGTCCACCGATAGCAGCTGTCCTTGGCACACCAGGGACTCACTTGAGGCGGTTGCGCAGCACCAGCAAGAGTGGCAAGCACTCACGCTGCTTGTGGGGACCAGGTGAGGGCTTGGGGGCCTGCAGGCAGAAGTAATGGCAGAACAATCAACGCAGGATCCCATATGAGGCTCCGGAAACCCATGCTGAAGTGTCCTGGGGCAGCTATCGTGAACCAGTCAACAGCCCAGATACTCTTCTACTGCTGCCCAATTCATTGCAGGACAGTGTGCGACTAGTGCTTTCTCCCAGCCTTCACGACTTTGAAGGACCTATGACTGTAATCCTGCTGCTGTTTTCTCATGTAA
Organism: Coelastrella sp. M60; assembly: GCA_001630525.1. Lineage (NCBI taxonomy): Eukaryota > Viridiplantae > Chlorophyta > Chlorophyceae > Sphaeropleales > Scenedesmaceae > Coelastrella > Coelastrella sp. M60. The sequence goes on along the minus strand of LWCB01015749.1, from coordinate 749 downwards.
TACAACATATGTCTGCTGTGCCTGTCGATCCTAGCAGCCGTAAAGTGTTTGCAGCCCGGCAGGTATGCCTAGCCCAAGGCTGATGCAGGTATCACTGCTCAAAACTCACAAAGATGCCTCCCAACTTGTCCAACATCCAGTGGGAGGGGGCATTCAGCCTTTTCATGTGCTTCTTTGGGCCGCGCACCATCTTGTGGTGAGCCCCTTTGGCAGCAAATACACACAATAGTTGTGCAGCTGTAAGCTGCAAAAGGAAAGAGAGACTGTGCCGTTCTCCGCTATCTGTCCATAGCTCGACGACTCTGTGGAGGCTGAAACCCAAAGCCCGGGCGATTGTTTGCAGCAGGGGGAGACGACAGAATCCGAACTAGTTTGGAAACCTTTTCAAAGTTTGTGCAAGAAAGATGTGCCAGTCAAAAGGAGACGTAGCAATCTCTGATTGTACCTGCTTCGACCTCCTGTTGATGTCTTAAAGCATTGCTCCGCCACAGCGTTCCCTACTTGCAGATGCGCAGTAGTGACCCAAGTGTTTGCGTTGTGGCTTGCTAGAGGGAACCTCATACATCATAGGTGCTAGTCGCAGTATACGTGCGACAGTGCTGCCTGGAGCCCACTGCACCCGTCAGTTGCTTCCACGCTCTTTCACCAGGCAACTCGCACCAGGATCTGCACACAGAAGAACAAATGATGTTTGTTTCTGATGCCGAGTGCACTGTGGTCTATGGGGCTTGTCTGCTCTGGCATAGTGT
>LWCB01015744.1:0-10730 GCA_001630525.1 Coelastrella sp. M60 | reverse complement strand
AAGAAGCTTGAGTTGAAGGCAAGGATTGTGACACCAATTGCAAGATAGAGCACCACATGGACCTGTTGTACCATAACAACCTACAGAAACGCCATGCAAAGTAGTCTTGAGCTACATAGCATCTGCTATGCAAGAGTGGGTTAACTTGTTTGTCATAATGCTACGCAAGCAGATATAAATCTGGCACCTGCACACAACCAGCCATTGGTGTTACTGGCATTTTGGCAATATGTGATGCAACTTAAGTTGGTTGACCAACTTGCATGCCACCATAGCAGATGAAAGGGAGAAGCAAGCTGGTTCAAACAGCTGGTCAGGGACGCAGGTAAAGTTGCTGCCATCAGCAAGGCATGTGCTGAAGTCTGCAAGCTCCTGCAGGTCAAATGTCCACCTGCAACTTGGCAATGGTGTCATATACTGCTCATCGTGAAATGGCGCAGTGCATATCGCAGCAGTAAATAACAAACTTCATGGTGGTTCACCACATGAGAAGTTTACTGCAAGCCTTGAGATAGACCAGTGCGCAGTAGACAGTCACATCACCAAACATGCGATACAGAGCACAACACAGCTCATGCTCTTTTGCATGCTAGAGGTTGCCAACAGCTGGTTGCAGACCACACAAACCAGACCACACAAGCTTCATCTTTCAGCGTCGGCCCCTTGTGAGCAGCTATTGCCTGTCATTATCGGCCAGGATCACATTCACTTTGCACTTTGCTGCACGAGCCAAATCTCTTTTAACAAACCAGATTGGATCCGTACAGTAATGGCTGCCATATGCGGGTACATGGGATTGCAACTACTGATACATCTTTGATAGAAACTTCTTGACGTGCTTCATCAGCTGTCACACTGGTGAATGAAACAGACGCAAGAGCATGTTGCTGCCAGATACAAGGTGTAGGACAGTTTGCTGTGACATCAACATCAACCTTATCATTGGTTTCAAAGTTTTCGGCATGATCACAAGACAATTCAACAAAGCTGCTGTTGCATGCAGAGAATGCTATGCTGACACCGCAATGATGCAAGATTGGAAAATTTCTGACTCGGCTAAGCAGCTGTTGCGGCCTCCACACAAACGCAAACTTCAACAGCTGGTCATCATCACAGCAGATGTCATCCGAGACTAAGATGTTTTCTGTTTTCTGATAACAGTCGACTGACCATGCCACTGCAACACATGTTGTCACCAACAGACAATAAACCAGATCATCTCAGACGAGCCTCGCCAATTGTCATGCGACCAGTACCAAGTGTCCAACAGTGGAAATGCATTGCAATGTGGACTGCCTTGAAGAACATTGTGATTGTATAGATGTACCATGTGGGTACAAACAGCAGCAGCCAGCAATGACATCAACTCGTTTGCCTCCCTGTTGAATACCACTTCCTTGACATGTCCTGAAGCCATACGAGGTAATGCTGAATGATGCGGATCTGTATAAGGTTGCATGTTTGTGCTTGATACTATGATTGAACAAACCCTTACCACTTGTTTGATACACACACATATGAATTGACAAGAATAGCAGAGAATCAGCACCAAAACATGCTTGAATTGATTAGTGTCCATTGCTCAACAGCTGAACATGCATGCAAAACACAAAAATGCATGCAAACACAAGCGGTAGACGGAGCACATATTAGCATAGAGACGATACTGGTAACTAATACCTGCAGTCATCATTCTGATAAACCTTAGCACATGCGTACTGATAGTGTTCAGCTTCTGAACAGACCCAAAAGACAATTGCATATCTCCTGTGGTGATGCACAAGCTGACACACCAAAAGCTGAGCCTCACAAGTCGCAATATCAGGAAAAGGGATGTATTGCATTGCAATTCCCTTCTCCTGGAGTTTGATGTGGAGACGATGATGAGCCCACGGTCGTTGTAGCACCCGCTGCTTGTAGAACCGTTGCTGATAATGCAAGGTCACTGCTGCCAAGGAGCTGCCTGTAATCAGCCCACACTCATTGATGGCTGCGCCTGGCCTGTCTTGCCTATGATGCTCATGGTTGCGAGAAGTATCTCTGCAACCATTGGTAGGTGTTCATGACTGACGCTTTGCTGCGTGTGGTGCGTCTTGTGCTGCGTCTGCTACCAAAACTTGAGCTCGACCTTTCAGAACTGCTAGAGCCAGTGCCCTCACCTCTGCTGCTGGGGTTGTTACCGCTGCTACTGCCACTTCTGCTGCTGTTGCTACCGCTGTTGCGGCTGCTACTCCCGCTGTTGCTGCCCTTATTTGCTGGGCGTTTACCAGGTGCATTGGGCGGGCCATTGGTGTTGCGGTTTCCCACACCTTTGGCTGGATCGTTGGTGTGGCGGTGTCCATGACCCTTGCCGTTGTTACAACTATTGGTCATATACCTTCAAGTAGTTTTTCCAGGTGCTTCCACAAACAGGCTGCCCTTATCTGCACTTTGCGATGGGCGTGCAGCCAGACAGCATGGCCAGCGACTTGACGATTTCCTCAAGCCTTTCACAAAGCATGACATCTTCATCAAGCTCTGCCAGCCTTCCACTGGACGGCAGTGTGGTGAAAATGAAGGGCTTGCCCTTCAAGGCCAGTATAGAGGACGTCTTGAAGTTCTATGCGGGGTTCTCTATCACAGCACAGAGCATCTACCTCAAACGACATCCGGATGGCCGCCCTAGCGGGGAGGTAAGTAGATGGCGAGCGTTCGAGGTGCAATACGTCAAGCTTGGCCACTGTTGAGGGCCAGCTAAGAATCTGATAGGCCCCTGGGAAATGGCTCCTCCAGTACAAAAATAATGGTTGATATATGTTATTGGGCGATGGCAGAGGGTTTGGGTATGTTGCAATTGCCACTCTTGCTGACATCCGCGCAGTCTCAAAGCCAAGGCGCGGCTCAGGGAACGTTTGTACGCAAGCACATACCGTCAAACAATGTTCGAGCGAGTGTGTTTGCACATATTGCAGGCGTTCGTGGTGTTTGACACCCCAGAAGAAGCACAGAGAGCATGTCAGAAGGACAGGGAAACCTTTGGCGAGAAGTTTGGGGACCGCTATGTCAGGGTGTATCCCACCCTAGAGTCAGATGTGGCAGATATGCAGCAAGCTGTACAACAGCAGAATATGGTACAACAGGCAAGTGCTGTCCTTGTTCAGAGTCTGCTTGCCTACACCAGCAGTTGTCTGCAGGTTGCAGAAAGGGAAATTGCGCTGCTGGTTTGCTGCAAGGTTGCACAATGCGTGACAACAGCTGAGTTAGCTGTCTTGGGTCAATCTTGCAGGGACACTCCCACATGCATATGGATAGTGTAGTGAAGATGAAAAGCCTTCCCTTTGATGCTACACAGCTGGATATCATCCAGTTCTTTGAAGCCTATAGGCTCAAGCCCAATGGTGTGCAGCTGGTTGTTCGGTCAGATAACAAGCCAATGGGAGAGGTAGGAGACGTACGGGCTTTGAGGCGGTATAGGCATGTGTCGCTGCAGTTTGGCGCGATCAGGTCATGTTCGGGGCTGCAGTCTGCTCCCCTGCTCCTTAGCCCTGCATGAAGGCAAGTAGAGTGGCACAATCTGCCCAAGCAATTGCTGCATGGCTGGCCTACACACTGCATGCTTTCTGGTGGTCTTCTTCTTCTGTGCCAAGGTCAGCTACATTCTGCTTCAATTGTGCAGGCATTTGTGGACTTTGAAAGTTATGAAGAAGCAGCTAGAGCCATGAGGGAGAAAGACCACAAAGTGTTCAACGACAAGTTTGGTGACAGATATGTGCGCCTCATTCAGGTGAGGTGCAACAACGGCAGAGTTGTGGTTGGTAGGCATGCAATGCTTGTGGGCTGTCTGTGCATATAGGTGCTCTCAACACCCCACATTACAAGCATCCATTTGTCTTGTGTGCTCTGCTGCTGTCAGGTCTCCCGCAAGGAGATGCAGGCCACGTTGGCTCTCAGGTTTGGCGGGGAGGGCATCTTGAAGGTGAAGGGCATCCCCTTCAAAGCTGGTGCTCAGGATGTGCGCAAGTTCTTCAGTGGGTACAAGATCAAGCCCGAGGGTGTCAGCTTCATCATGCACGCCGATGGACGACCCACAGGCATGGCTTTCATAGAATTTGAGACCCCACAAGAGGCAGTGCGTGCAATGGTGAGTGCGTTGCTGTGTTGTGGGTTGATGCCCTGCACATGCTGCTGAAGTCTTTTACTATTGACCTTAGCTGTGAGTGTTGTGTTTTGATTGTGCTTACGCCACACTGTCTTGTGTGCCTTTCTGCCATCTGTTGTTGTGCTTGCTTGTTTCACTACCTGTAATTCCTGGCAAGTGGCCCTCTCATTGATAGTCTGACCATTCTCCTACAGGAGAAGGATCGCGCCAAGTTTGGTCCAGAGTATGGGGACCGCTTTTGCATGCTGCAGCTGGTTGGCAGGCATGAGATGGACAAGGTTCAGCTGCAGCATGAAAGCGAAAGCAACTCAAAGCTCATGGTAGGTGTGCCGATTATCAAGGTCGAGTACGTAATGTTATCATATGTCGACTGCATGCTGCTGTGTCATGTTGGCATGACAATGCTTCTACCATTGACAACACCCATGACTTTGTTGTGCTGAGGGTTGTCTGCCTTGCTTTGTGCTGTACAGAATGGCCTCAATGGTCTAGGAGCTGGCATCAACGGCGGCACTAATGGTGTGAATGGCCTCAGTGCTGCAGCCCTGGCGCTCCAGGCACTGGCTGCCACCAATCCCTCATTGCTGATGAGCCAAAACCCTTGGCTTGCCAACCACATGCAGATGCTTGCTGGTATGGCTCCAGGACAACCACAGCATCTACAGGCCCTTGGTCAGATGCCTGCTACAGGCCCCATGAGCCTTGCAATGGACCATGCACAGCTGGCTGCAGCTCAGCAATTTGGTCAGCAGCTAAATGGTGCAGGTGGGTCCCTTGTGCATGAAGATGTCCAGGTATCTGGTGCATTGCTGCTTTCCTCATGCGCTTTTGCGAGCCGTTGCTGTGGTGGGAAACAGAAAATTGCAGCGCTGCCGACTCCCAAGCCTACTAGTGCAAGCACTTACCAACCCTTTGGAGATGATATTGTGCATGTATATTTATATGACAGCTTCACCAGGGTTGCTTCAATTATCCTGCAGGCATTGGGGGTATCAGCAATGCGCTGAGCAGCCTGGGCTTGCACCACAATGGCCTTGCTCAACAAGCTTCACACCCACAAGCTGCTGCTGGCATGGCCAATGGCCCAGACTCCAATGGCTGGGGTCCTGCTGACAACATGATGTTCTATCCCAATGGCGCTACGCCACAGAATGGAGCATGGGCTGACCACAGGTCAGGACCACAGCTGCTTTAAGCACGCGGTACCCGAGCTCGCAAAGCAGCCTGTTGTGGTGTAGTGCTCCCCCCTGCATGCCATAGCTATGGTTCTATGCAACATGGTGGAACGTCACGTAGCAATGTTGCAGGTGCCTTTTTGCAAGCCGTGTTGTGCCAGATAGGGCAGGAGATGTTTGTCCATCTCCTGGTTGCATGATATTGTAGCCAACCCCAGGATACAAAGGTTGAATCAACGTCCACAATTGAATATGTGCCATGTATATGTGGTGTGTCTAATCACTTGAGTATCTGGGTGAAGGGCATACCTTCTGCAAGACTAGCTCTGTCCTGACTTACTTCTCAGTAAAGAATGTGATGGTGCAGATTTGGCTCAAGGCTGCTGCTCATATTGTTGAGGCTTGCTGCCTATGGTTACAGCAGCTGCTCGGCAAGATCAATGCTTCCGTCGGCATCACATACTGCCTTGTCTGAGCATGCTCTGTCCTGGTTTTGGTCATGTGCGGCATCCCTAATCTGCTGTCTGCTTCTGCTCCCCTTTGCTGGGACGACAGGCGGTCTCAGTTGAATGCCTGGGTTGCACAACACAGCTCACCGATGGCCACTGCCCTCAGTGCAGGACTCGCGGTAGGTGATGGCATGATCTGAGTGGCTGACACTTGGGCAGGCATCTACTTGTTCCAGCCACTTTTGGCGTTGCCAAGGACAAAGCGTGTCGTCCATGGTATTGATGACACTCTTCCATGCACACCTGTACAGGCTGCAGTGGAGGAGCAGATGGCCCTTTCTGGGTGCCCTGACAGTGTGATGTCTGAAAACAGGATTAGTGGTTTCTGCACAGTATCTTAGCGGCTTGCAAGCTGGCTCAGTCCGTCAGCATGTGCACTGCGCCTTATTGTTTGGCTTGTTCTGGCATGTATGTGTATATGATGTTGAAGCATAGCGTTTATTGTTGATTTCAGTTGGTGCTCAGTGACACGGCGTATTGGCAGGTCAGAGTATCATTTGCATCTTACAGTCTGGTTAGTGTTGGAATTGGTAGAGTAGCATATCTCATCCATGTTCGTGGCTGTTCGTGATGGGATGCTTTTGTTCAGGTGCTTGCTGCTAATCAAGGCACAGACGCTGTGGAGATACTCCCAGCAAGTGCAAGGCAATGCTGGCTGTCGCAAGCTAATGTTGGAGGGCTTAGTGCTGTGTTTACATGTTGGTTAGAGGGTGGTACTCATTGTTCTGCGTGCGTGTGCGTGTTCATGGGTGTTGAACAGACATCGGTTTTAAGGTCATCGATCACTTGTAAGCTGACATAGGGTTGCAGTGTAGGGCCGTTGATTGTGTAAGTCTGCTATTGGGCCAGCATGGTGGACATGCACAATCGGGTTGGTTGCGGTGTTCAGGAGAGTGAGGTACATTCAGTGTGCATCAGTCACAATGTCTGCAGTTATGTGCTTGGTGAATACAATGGATCTTCTTGTCCCTGTGGTTGACCAATGTGTCTAGAGCCTTTTGATGCAAGATTTGGAGCTGTGATATTTTTTGTTTGTTTCCCTGGGTTTTGGCCTCTGCGCTTACAGCGCATCCCCAGCACTGATTACTGTGCCCTTTTGGCTGTCTTAGCTGCCACAGGGTTGCGGGTTTGTTGCTTCCGTGTACATGCATCGCAGCACATCAATGCGGAGTGTGCCTTTGCTTACTTTTGTGCCTTTGTTGCAGTCGTGACTGTAATGGTGACAGGGCATGTCAGGCTATGGTGTTGTCGGCAGGTGTAGTGCTGGTTAGTCGCGTACTGAGCGCTTTGTCAGTGTTTGTGTCTCCTTCCTTATGTTATTAAAGCAGGAAATTCCGCATATTGATGTCAGCAGAGGACGTGAAAGTAACCTTGCCAAGGGGTTGATGTTGTGCGGCAAACGTTGACCTGGATCAGTTGAAGGCTGGGGGTTGTTCAGGGACCCTTCAGCTCTTCTGTGCTATGTTGGTATGCTGTGGTGCAGCGTGTTGCCTGTCTTGTCGAATGAAAGCCGTACAACACAGCACTCCTTTTCGGTAGCTTCAACTGACTTCCAGCTGCACTTGTGGCAACAGCGTGCGTTCTTGGTAGCAGCTGGGATCTATGCATTGTCTTCTGCGCTGTATTGCAAGTTTTGGTCTGTGCTATACACCATGGGGTATTGTTGATGCACGTACAAGTTGTACGACAGGAGGTGCGTTTTTGACGTTGTCATGGCTGGTGGCTTCAAAGGTGTGTGCAGGGTCCTGTTTCCTTTGCTGTCCAGCAGCAGCTTCGCTTGTCCAGGTTTGTTGCCATTCTGTTGTTCCCTAGTCGGTGGGACTTTGATGCAACAGGGGAGGGGCACTGGGGGGTTCTTGTTTTGACTACAGTCTGTTATGCAATATGTTGGCAGGCACAGTGCTGAGGTTTATGTTTGTAGTGAAGTTGAGTGGTGTGATGTCTGGAGATCTGTGCCTGTTGTGAAGATTGTGCATGTACCTGGCAATTAGGCTGAAGAAGTGTATTGCAGCAGGTGTTGGGCAATCCTCCTGCAGATAGCTGCAGGCTGAATTACTGTTACTGATACGTGTTGGTGGTGCTCTGAGCGTCTTGTCAACCCATGGTGTAAGCCTGCACCAGAATGTTGTGGCAGACTTCGCAGGCTTCTGCATGAAGTTACCTGCTCGTATGTATGGCTGGCTCTTTTTGTATCAGCACTGACCGTGGCCCGAGTTGGGTGTTGCCTGGTGTAGCAGTGCACACTGCATTGCTGAACTCACTCTGCTTCTGTTGGCCTCAAAGGTAAGGTTTCACGTTAATTAGCAGTGTTTTGCTAGCAGTGTTTTGCGGTTCATGATCATGGTGTACCAAGCGTGTGCCTTCGCTGTTCATGATCATGGTGTACCAAGAAACACCTGATGTTTGTCACTGGTTGGCGACAGCACGTGTGGATTGTCAGGGTGCCTGATGGCATTGTGTAGCCAGCATCATTCAGGTGGTTGGCTGCATGTGGCGCTCTGCGGTTGGACACTGTGGGCGACTGCATTTTGCAGAAGTTTTTGGGGTTGTAGGTTGCCTGCATTGTGCAAACGCCCAAACCCTCATTGCTATAATCAGACCGTGGGGTATTGCTTGTACATTGAGATGGCACAGCAGCAAAGCATTGTTCCCCATGCTTCTGTTTGCTGGCGCCCTATCCACTACCAACCTGTATATATGTGTTCTGTTTCAAGCTCATGATCAGACAGTGTGAACATACCAAGTGGTTGCCATGGGTGACAGTGCAACGTGGCATGAGCTCTGGAAAGTCGTGGCTAGTGTACCACTTGTGCATTCTTGTTATCCACCCTCACCGTGTTGAGGTTGATTATTCAGAGGTAACCTGGTTCTTGCAGCAAAGTGAACATCATGTCGGCTGATAGCAGTGAACATTGCTGGCAGTTGCCAACTCCAGCAGTGCTCTCCAACATGTAAATCAGGTCTTCAAGGACTTGCACCATGCAACATACTTGCCGCAAGCGAGACGCTATAGGTGATTTGATGTAACAACACGGACTCTTACACACGTTGGCGTCGATGGGACAGCAAAGTGCACTGATGCAATAGTGACGGCAAGCAGAACTGTGAAAAAGACAGGTGGCAGCAAGCACACGAGGCAACAGGCAAGCAGATAATCATGCTGCTGTTGTTAACTGCCTGCCTTTACGCGTACATGCACCTGTTTCAAATCTAATTCTCCACATACCCAGAGCTCTCTCGTGGGACAGCAAAGGGCAATCATATTCATGCATGCACTCCGGCAAAGCAGCATTGTTTGTAGTCACCTCTCTTCATGCATGCCTTGGCATGCACCTGACTTCTGATGTCCGTAATATATTCCCAGAGCTGTGTCATCAAAACCCTCACTTCGAAAGTTGATCGACATGTGCACGAGTTAGCCTTGCAGCAAGCAGAACGTGTATGAGTGCAACAGCCACTGAGGCAGGAAGGTGATGCTACATGGTACTCATCGCATGAGTCAATTTCCCAGTTCTGAAACTTCTCCTATCTTTCTCACAACGCTTCAGCGACAAGAAAATTGCTTATAATCAGCTATGACTGTCTCAACTTTCGACCCATGCAGTAGCCTTTGCCTCCTGTAGTAGTAGTTTTACCCTCTTCCCTCTTCTCCGGCGCGAGGCCCGCGAGAACACTTCATCCATCAACACAATTGCTTTCACCTCAAACTTCAAAGTTTGTGGCGGATAAAAGCTCTAAGCTTGGCCTAATGCCATGCACCATGAGGAGAACAGCATTTTGCATGTTGCACAACATGGTTACAAATGGTACATGGCATATGGTTATGACAGCTACCTGTACCTGCTGCAAACCGGTATCTGCAGAGGCTCTACAGTCTGCTTGACTTCCCATGCATCAAGCAGGTACATAGCACCAATCGGATTGTCTGTACACCCGAGCAGTTGCGATCCCAACGTGCAATCCCAGCAGTATTGTTTCATACTTGGCAAGGGCCGCCTAGCCTCCTGAGCGCCTCGTTGTTGGACATTTGTACTGACAGGACGATCTCAGGATTCTTGATAAGTTTATAAAGCATGAGTGACATACCCCAGAATGCTCCGCAGCGTAAGTGGCGCTCCAGCCATCACAAGAGGCATGTTGCCATTTTTCATGCCAAGTCTCTTGCATCCAGACGAACAGTCCTTTACTTCTGTAGACTGCCCTGGAACACAGAGCGAGGAGGCTGGCAAGGCATCCGCTTGCCAAGGATGCCCAAACCAAGCAGTGTGTGCATCTGCACCCAAGGGGCCTGACCCAGGTGGGTGGATAATGAGCACTTCGGTGATTGTGTGACGGTGATTGGTACTTGACGCCGCTGCTTGACTTCAAATCCATCTCAAGCATGATAGCATCCCGTGCTTATGGCATGCTGCAAGACTGATTCCTACACAGATATCCCTCATTGACAGATCATGCCTTTGCAGATTTGCAAGCCATTGCAGAGCGCATGTCAACTGTGAAAAACAAGGTGTTGGTCTTGTCAGGCAAGGGAGGTGTGGGCAAGAGCACCTTTGCTACACAGCTAGCGTTTGCGCTCGCTGGCCAGGGCAAAGAGGTGCGACAAGCAGAGGGCTATGGGTTGGATGTGACTCAGGGCCAAGAGCGTGAACATTTACTTGTCCTTGAGTGTCACTTGGCTGGCAGGGCACTAATAGCTGCAATGATGTTCTAGCTCCGTATGAGGTAGAGCACAAGAGAGGCCATATAACTTCAGCCACAGCAGCTGCTGCACACTTTGCCGCCATGCAGGCTTACAATCTGCAAGAGGCTTCAATAGTGCTTGCCTTATGATGTGTACTCTAGAGTCTGAGTTGTGGTTTGCCAGCATGCTGGCTTTAGGACGGGGCCATAAATCGCATGCACTGCAAA
>LWCB01015719.1:0-12655 GCA_001630525.1 Coelastrella sp. M60 | reverse complement strand
AATGCACTAATCTGAATCAAATTCCAAATCGTCATGCTCGCGTGCAGCCAGCGCATGGACGTGCACTTGGCAGTAAGCATGTGGTGAGAGTGCTCGAGGAACCTGGGATCAAGAAGAGTAGTGCAGAAGCGTTCATTGAGGAGTTTGAGCGTTCAGTGGGCCAGTCTGACGTTGATGAATCGGAGCAGTCAGTAGTAGCTGCAGATATCAGCGACTTGGAACAGCAAGTCACCAACATCGAACAGCAGGTATTATGTTCGCTGTCAACTGGCCGTAGGGCAAGAGCAGGATGTAGACTGCGATACAGTTGTGTAATTTTGCTAAAGCGCTGGCAGCGATAGTTTCGTCGAAGGCGATCATGGATCAACAACAGCATTTTGTCACCACAAACACATTCATGGAGATCACAGCACCCCATGAATCAGCGCAGCCCATGTGCACGGTTGGGAACTGCCGTATAGAACATCCTGGCTTCCTGTGCATGCAAAGCAAGCCATGATTGCCACAAGAGCCCCGTTGCAAGCTGCCTGAATTGCAACAGTGCTGAGGGCCATGCTGTGAGACCTCTGTTGGCATGAGCTTCAGCTACCTGATAACGTTGTTGGAGTTAATTATGTGCCTGATACATATTCTGCAAGCCTATGGTGTCAGAACCGCACCAAGGACTCTCTGCACGCCTGGCTATCAGCAAACTTGCCTGTCACTGGTCCACTTGCACTTACCCAGTGACTGACTGTCACTGCGCTTTCCTGATTCTGCTGTCGCAGCTTGCCACCTTACAGCAGCAGATAGATAACTGTATACAGTCAGTCTTTTCCAAGGTAGCGGTGCAACTCCCAGCAGAGCAGCAGCAAGATGGCGGGCAGCAGCAGCAGCAGCAGATGGAGACGTTCACCTTTACGGACATGGACGACGCTAAGTTTGCAGCATTGGGCAGAGACAACCCTCGATTGCTGACAGCCCTGCTTGAGACAGCGCAATCAACAGACAAAGTAGCTTGGCAGGCGTTCCAGGTACAGGATTATGATTAGTAACAGCTGTCACACCGTGTGAGAGGTTTCTGTATTCAATTCGCCATGTTACTTACGACAAAGGGCAGTGATGATCTGCAATTCTTGTGAACTCACTGCGTCCTTGTGCCATATCAGGCATACATACAATCTCAAGTGGTCTATGTACACGCTTATCGCCGTTCGCTGTGCCTAATGGCGAAAGCACCCCCCAGCCACTTTTTGTCCATCGACTGAATTGGTGGTGACATACAGAGTCCTTATTAAATGTCTTTGCAGGCTGACATCTCAACCTTGAAGCTCAAACGTCAGAGATTGAATGGTCAGTTGGCAGATGCCCGCAGCTTGCTGGACCAAGCCTGCAGGGAGGCCAGCAAGCGCGAAGGCTTAGGGGTGGCAGCAACTGCTGAGGGACCCATCACCCCGCTGACCACTACGACAGCTGTACGGCCCGTCCGCATCGTACTCATATGTGGCTTTGAGTCCTTCAATGTAGCCCTCTACAATGCTGCAGCTAAACGCCTCAGAGCTTTGGCGCCTCATATCCAGCTGAAGGTCTTTAGTGACCGTGATGTGACGGCACGCAAGAGGGAGGTTGCTGCTGCTCTTGCTGGAGCAGACTGCTTCTTTGGCAGTTTGCTGTTTGACTATGACACCGTGGAGTGGCTGCGACAGCAGTTGACCGCAGTGCCTGTTGTGTTGGTGTTTGAAAGTGCTCTTGAACTCATGGGTCTGACAAGGATTGGAACATTCACGATGGATCCTTCAGGTGCGGCATGAACCAGTCTACATCTGCCCTGCAGCTGGTCAATGTATCTTCACTCCAGTCAAGTACTTTTTGTTGTCGGAGCGTGCTGTGGCAATCAACATCAAGCTGAAGGTGCACAGTAACAAGGTGACAGCTGTCTCACCATGTATTGTCATGGTGATGATGTCCTGCAGGGAAAAGCAAGGGTCCTCCACCAATGGTGAAAAAGGTGCTGTCCCTGTTTGGTTCTGGGCGAGAGGAGGACAGGTTGACCGGCTACCTGTCATTCCTGAAGATAGGCCCACAGCTCCTCAAGTTCTTGCCGGGGAAGAAAGCCAGGGATCTCAAAACATGGCTGACAGTGTATGGGTACTGGAACCAGGTATGCAGGGCATCATATACAACTCCTTGTTCTATCTGCTGTATTTGAGTACATTATCACCTGTTAGTGCTGCTGACTTCAACCCAATATTCACTTCCTTTCAACGGGACATGCGGTGTCATTGGTCAACAAAATTCCAACATCTTGTCTCATGGCACTGACATGTTTCATCCTGCTGTGAACTGCAGGGTGGTCTTCAGAATGTTGTCAGCATGTTCCTGTACCTCACAGAACAGCAGCTGGCTCCTGCTGGTCTGCCAGCTCCCCCACCTCCACAGGAGACACCACAGACCGGCTGTCTGCATCCATCTAAGCCGGGACACTACTGGGCTAACCCTGCAGAATACATGGCATGGTGGGTATTAGCGTAGTGTCAAGAATTTGGACATGTGTGCAAGAAGGTGTTTTGTGCAGAACAATTGTGAAGTAGAAAGATCTTCAGGCGACATTGATCTTGATGCCAACTAAGCCGCGTACTGCTGTGCTGTTCAGGTACCAGAAGGAAGGTCCACTTCGTGGCACAGGTGCCCCTGTTGTTGGTGTGCTGCTGTATCGCAAGCATGTCATCACTGAACAGCCCTATATCATGCAGCTGATCAGGTGAGACTTGTTGAAGAGGATCTTCCTGCAGGTACATACAAAGTCAAGTGGGCTCTTTCTGCAGCCAGTGCAATACTGGACCTTTATAGATGTGCCACACGGTAATCACCTAGTATTTGCAATCGGGTGCTTTCATGCTTTGCATTATATCAGATTGAGTGATGCTAGACAACAGGTACTTCATTGTGCCTCTTCATGCACTCATATATATGCTGAGTTGATGTCTCTCTGCTGCAACTGTACATGTCACCAGCCAACTGGAGTCTGAGGGTCTGCTCCCAGTGCCGGTCTTCATCAATGGTGTTGAGGCTCACACTGTTGTGAGAGATCAGTTCACCAGTGAGCATGAGCAGCAGGAGCTGACAGCTGGCAGGCTGGACAGGGGCACACTGCGCAGAGATGCAGTGAAGGTGGATGCACTGGTGTCAACAATTGGGTTCCCTTTGGTGGGGGGACCAGCAGGTGGGGTGGAGCATCAACTGTGGTTGACAAACTTGCATGGCACGGTGAAGTATGCATTCAGAAACTGGTCTTATTCGGCTATGCTGCTTGCTACATTGTTTGAAGGCCTCCTGAGCACAGAGCAAGTAGTTGACAGCAACAGTACCGCCAAGCTGCCAGTCCTAAGCGCTACCTTGTGCTTTGCTAGTTTTGCCAATTGGAGCTTCTGACGAGTATTCAATCGTTCTGCAGGCACTATGGAGGGTGGTCGCCAAGTTGAGGTTGCAAAGGCCATCTTGTCTTCTATGAATGTGCCATATATTGTTGCTGCACCACTGCTGATTCAGGACTTGGCCAGCTGGTCAGAGCAAGGCATACAGGGACTACAGGTAAGAGCTCGTACATGTGCTCACATAACCATATGTCCACAGGCACTCTGATGCAGAAGCGGATGCGCTTCAGAGGATCCAGTAGAGATATGATTTGAGAGGCTGGGTGCAGTATCTGCTGCTGCCCTTGTTGGATTCACAGCAGCTTGCTTTTGTACATGGCTATATCACCCTCTGTCCGCAAATGACCTAGGTAGAGGAGCTCCAGTGTTACACTGTACTGAGCTCGTGCTGCTGTACTGCTTGTGCTGCTGTTCAACCTGCAGTCCGTGGTGTTGTACAGTCTCCCAGAGCTTGATGGTGCCATTGACACTGTGCCCTTGGGAGGTCTTGTGGGTGATGACATATTTCTGGTGCCAGAGAGAGTCACAAGGCTGGCCAGCAGACTGCATAAGTAAGCAACTTGCTTGAGCTGCAGAGTGCGGCAGCTTTGTTGCCCAAGCAACTCATCTCACATCACCACAAGTTGTCATGTACTTCTTGATAGTAATCATCATTATGCAGTCCAACCTGTTTTTCAAATCATGTGCCAAGACAAAGGTCTTCAGAGGGTCGTATGCTGCTGTTGATGCCTAGGTGGGTTGCTCTGAGACGTAAGCCTGCAGCTGAGCGGCGACTGGCTCTGCTGTTGTATGGCTTCCCTCCTGGAGTAGGGGCAACCGGTACAGCTGCTCTCCTCAATGTGCCTCAGTCTATTGAGAGGCTGCTGGAGGCCATGCAGGTAATACACAGAAAGAACCAGGCTTGCCATTCTGGATCAGGGAGGAGTTTGCTGTTGTGTGGCAAGTTTGCTGCTGCAATCTTGTGTTTGGCTATGTGCAGGATCTCTTCTCAACCTGTACCAACAGCACACTCCTGCTTTGCAGGCCATACTCACTTCTAGGATACTATTACTCATCGCAGTGCTTGCAGGTCTGAAAATGGTTTACTGCATCCGCAATTGTGCCTGTGCATGCGGAGACTCTTTCTTGGCTGTGACAGCAACCTCTTCACCTCCAGCAACGCAGTACTGTTGTTTTACGCCTATGCTATGGGCTGCAGGCCGCTGGTTACGACCTGGGTGACTTGCCCCAGGGTGAAGGTGCCCTGCAGGGTTTGGGTGAAGCACTGCTGCAGATGCTGAAGGGACAAGAGGAGCCAAGAACAGTCAGCAGGGGAGTGGAAGGTAAGAGACAGATGGGCATGGTCGTATCGCATTACACCTCTTTGTTTAGATATCTGCCTACAATAGTTTTTGGGCATTTGGAGCAATTATCTTGTCACTGTCGCGGTTGTACTGCCCTCGGCCTTCATGGGTGTTATCCGCTGCTGCCCTTGTTTCGCAGGCATTAAGGCCCTGGGTGCAGGGCCAGCTGCCAAGTGGGGTGTTCAACCAGCAGCAGCTGAGGTTGGACCTCAGCTGTTGCGTGACATGTTGACATTTCCTCCCACTTGGGGCCCTACAGAGTGGGGACCCATCCCTTACCTCCCCAGTGAAGACACACTGGTCAAGAGGATGGAGGGACAGTGGGGCAACCTGTCTAGCTACAGGGGCATCAACAGCACCACCAGGGGTACACTGCTGGTCCCTGGTGTGCAGCTGGGGAATCTGTGGATCGGGATTCAGCCGCTGCTGGGTCTAGAGGGTGATCCCATGAGGTTGCTGTTTGAGAGGGACTTGACGCCACATCCTCAGTATGCAGCAGCATACAAGTGGCTACAGCAGGTGGGGCTCTGACATGGTGTGCTGATATGTTTGATGCCACGTACTAGCCCAGTCATATGCATGATGCAGCTTTCTTGTTGAGTTGAAGACTTCCGTACTGTTGTGACTGCTGTGTCTCTTGCTGCTTGGTATCTACAGGTGTATGGGGCTGATGCTGTGGTTCACTTTGGCATGCATGGTACTGTGGAGTGGTTGCCTGGAAGTCCCCTGGGCAATACTGGTCTGTCATGGTCAGATGTACTGCTGGGCCCTCTGCCAAACATCTACCTGTACGCTGCAAACAACCCAAGTGAAAGCATTGTGGCCAAGAGGAGAGGCTACGGATGTATTGTCAGCCACAATGTGCCTCCATATGGCAGGGCAGGTAAGACTGTTGTTGGCATTGGCTTGAACCTTTAAGACTCAAGGCCCTAAGTCACTGCGCTCTCTATGCAGTCAACTGTGCATGTATTACTACAAGCAGTCGTAGCTACATCCAACTTGGAACCAACTGCTGTTCTGTGCGCGTTTCTTACTCTGTGCTTCAGGTCTGTACAAGCAGCTGTCCATCCTGCGTGACCTGTTATCTGATGTGAGGGGAGAGCCCAGCAGTGTGTCAGCACTCAAGGAGGCTATTGCAGGTAAGACCTTTCTCACCAGCAGGTAGTTTCTGCAGTGCCAGCAGGGCACCCGGCTAGTCAGTCTGCCATTATGTCACTGCATTGAACTGAAGTAACTGAAGTTGCACACTAACTATTCCACTATACTCAAGCAGTACCACATGTGCCCATCTGCTGGTCAAAGACACATTGCAGGATTTGAAAATTTTGTAGAACCCAGTATAGACTGCTGGTCTACCACTCCCATGTAGCAGGTGTGTCTGGCCCTCTATGATGTCATCTCAATTAGTCTGTCATAGAATTCATATCACGTATCATGCTTGGTTGTTCTATGTTCTTTTGCTGCTTGCCCTCTGTGTCAGGCAATGTTGAGGCCTCAGGTCTTCAGTCTGACTGTCCTCTGAGAGAGGGCCAGGAGATGAGCGCTGAGGAGGCAGCTGCAGTAGAAGATGAGGTGGGCAGTAGGATGGACACTGATAGATAGAGTAAACGGTGCATCATGCTGCCAGCAGCGCTGCAGCAGAAGCCAGCAGTGTTTGCCACTGCTGATCTTGCAGGACTGATGCCTCTTGTGCAGAGTATGGCTGGGTCTGTTGAAGGCCTTTGACACTTCCCAGTTTCTCCAGCTAGACATAAGCTGCATGACTCTGGGGATGTCTTGCTGTGTCTGCAGGAGTTTCTGGAGTGGTGTGACCGCTTGTACATGTACCTTCAAACCCTGGAAAACCGCTTGTTCTCTGAGGGCCTGCACATCCTGGGTGCTCCTCCCAGTAATGCTCAGATGGCTCAATATCTCGGGGCCTATTATGGTGATGCTTTGCCCTCGGAGGCAGTAGAAGTGTTGGCAGAGGGGGAGGGAGTGGAGAAAGCACGAGCTGCGTTGGAGAAGGCTTGGAAGCAGGTGGGGGTTTGGGCCTTCTGCACAACAGTTGATCGTCAAGAACACTGCTACTAGTAGTAGCAGTGATCAGGTGGATTTGTCGTGGCTTGAGCAGTTGACAATTGACAACCAAGACTCAGTGCGTGATGACCGCTTGGGTTGCTCAGATGATGCTGTCACAGTGTTCACACTGCTGGTGGTCCAGTATCCCCAAGTTATCTGAGATGTTCATGTCTTTCATGTCCTGCAGCCTGCTGCTTGGCCTCCAGAAGCCCCCTCTGACCCCACCCTGCTGTTGAAGGAGGCTGAGTCCATCAGGGAGCTGCTGTTGAGGAACCAGGAGGAGCTCACTGGTCTTCTGAAGGCACTGGATGGTACCTGGGTTCCACCAGAGGCTGGAGGGGACCTGCTGAGGGATGGACCAGGAGTACTGCCTACAGGTGAGAAGCACTGAATAGGCCACCTCAAACTGTGGTGCTGGCATAATCTGTAAGATAGTCTGTCAGTGATCAGTACAAGCACTGTGGTGCCTGTGTGATGAGGATGTTATGCTGTCTCGGTGACGGTTTGGGAATGCTGGTGGTACCTTCTGGCGTGCTGCGCAAGTGCTGATAACAACCTTGCTGTCGCTCGGCAGGTCGCAACATCCACGCCCTGGACCCCTACCGGATGCCAGGACCTGCAGCAGAAGCCCGAGGTGCTGCAGCAGCTGAAGCCATCCTGGCTGCACACAGGGAGCAGAATAATGGGGCATATCCTGAGACTGTTGCCATCAACCTATGGGGCCTTGATGCCATCAAGACTAAGGGAGAGAGCGTGGCCATGGTGCTGCATATGGTCGGAGCAAGGCCAGTGAAGGAGGGCACAGGAAGGATAGCAAGGTGAGGCCGAGCGTTGTCAGGTTTCGCTGCACCTGAAAGACTGTGGCTCCATCGTGCATGATGCTGTCCTTAGCACTGTTTTTCTGGTATGTGACCGCATTGAGATAGTAATCGCGCTTTGAATGTCTAGCCAGCCAGTCAGCCAGCTGGTAAACAACGAAGCTTCTGCAGTATCACATCAGGATGCTGGGAGTACAGAGCCTATTGAAACCCCAGCAGCTGTTGCCAACAGCAACAACAATAGCAGCAGCAGCTCGCTTCCTGTACAGCAAGTGCCCCAGGAAGCTGCAGTAGCAGCTGCTGCAGAACCCGAAAACAAGAAAAGCAGCAACTTTATCAACCGGGTGATATTTGGCCTGATTCTGGGCTTCGGAGGTGCTGCTATAGTGTTTGCAGGTCAACTGCCATACCTATGTGCAGCACTGTTTGTTGTCTTTCATGCCACCCAAGAATTCTTTGGCATGTTGACCAGCACTGGCCTTTCTAAGGGCATGCAACCGCCTCCACCGTTCGTCAGCGTAGCCACCACAGCACTGTGCTTGAGCATAACCATCTTCACATACTTGGCACATGGGAAGAGTGGTGCAGCAATGTCAGTTGCTGCTTTCCTTCTTCTGGCGACAAACATCTTTGTGAATCGGAAACCCACGTTTACACAGCTAACGTCATCAGTCTTTGGCCTCTTCTACTGTGGTAAGCAATGGTATACGGAATTCACATTGCTAGCCTGCTGCATCACTCCAGCATCTGATGCATGAAGCCGCATGAATAAGGGAGTTCTACTTACATTTCTCTTGCAGCCTGTGTCTTCTACAAAGGCCATTCCCTGCTGAAACGTGCTCCTGCAATTCGTCACGGTCGAATGCATCTCGTTGTGATGACTGCAGGGTATCTTCCTAGTTTCTGGATCAAACTGAGGAACCTCAACATAGCAGGACCTGAACTACAGCTACCAGGGTTCAGCAGCGAGGTGGGGTGTGCATGTATGCATGTCCATGTGCTTTAATGGTCTCACACAGCATGCGATGTTGGCCTACACTTGTGGACCTCTGTACTAGACCATGACCCTCCATCTCTGTTTCTCTTGCACTGTTGCAAGTTGGCAACAGTGCTTCAGATCACAATAGTTCAGTAGAGGCGGTGAACAAGCTCATCAGGCAGACCTTATCCTGCATAATTTGCATCAGGCGCCTGCTTGTGATGGTTATCTTGGGGGTTGATCTAGAAGTGGGCATCTAAATTGCATGCTGTTCTGTGTATATCTGACCATACTGCACATATATCTCCTGCATTGGTACAGTCACAAAGCATTTGTGCTTAAGTTCCCGGCACTGAATAGTCTCGAATATTCTATTGGCTGAGACTAATCCCTATCAAGTAGTATGCACAGAATGTGGCTCACTGCAGTATTGTATGGCCTGTAGGTACTCAGCAGTATCACGAACCTCCTCCCACCTTTGACAGTGGGACTAGTTGCCA
This sequence comes from Coelastrella sp. M60, assembly GCA_001630525.1. NCBI lineage: Eukaryota > Viridiplantae > Chlorophyta > Chlorophyceae > Sphaeropleales > Scenedesmaceae > Coelastrella > Coelastrella sp. M60. The sequence continues at coordinate 3,541 of LWCB01015719.1, read as the reverse complement.
CCCTCACATCTGTGGCGTGCATTATAGCAGCAGACACAGGAGCATACTTTGTAGGGAAGAATCTAGGCAGGACGAAACTCACAGACATCAGCCCAAAGAAGACAGTAGAAGGAGCGGTGGGGGGTCTAGCATCAGCTATTGCAGCAGCAGTGCTGTTCTGGAAGCTGTTTAGCTGGCCCGGCAATGTTTTTGCAGCTGCTGGCTATGCGGTGAGTTGACGTACAAAACCAGCTTTCACTGGTAGGATTCTGACATGCATTTCACTATAGCAGCGTGTGAGTCTGAAGCAGGAGTGGTAGGTCCACAAAGCAGCTGTAGGTGTGAGGGGCCTGGCCATAGCTTCAAGATCACCTTACTACTGCTTCATCAGCAGTGGTGCTGCTTGCATCTCGCCTAGTCTAGGCACCAGTCAGTTGAGCCTTCATTATGTATCAGAGCCTTCATGATGTATCAGAGCCTTCATGATGTATCAGATCAATCTTGCTTGTGTCAGGATGCAACTGACAGTGGCAGTGAAACCTTGATATGCTGTGTGTACTGCAGGTACTTACCTTTGTCAGCAGCTTGTTTGGTGACCTTATAGAGTCGATCATGAAGCGGGACGCTGGCATCAAGGTGTGTTCAAGGTTCACGAGACACCCTCATGCAATGGCAGTGCGCTGTTGGCAGCTGTTGCCCATATGTTGCAGGAAATGCATGTAGATCTCTGTAGTGTCTGACTGATGATGATGGCATTGCTGCTATGGCTGTTGAACATTCTGTGTTTAGACATTGGCTGCTCTAGATGCAGATTCAACCACAAGACAGCTGGACAGCTAGCTGCCATCCAGAGGTCCACTGGCAGCTTACAGTTGCTTACACAGTCAACATACAAGCGGCTTAGTTCATAGTCAATATCCTGGTATATACCTCCCGGTTGCCTTGTTGCATCAACACAATCCTGGTTTTGGTGTTTGCAGGACTCTGGGAACCTTATACCTGGACACGGAGGCTTGTTGGACAGATTTGACAGCTACATGTTCTCAGGAGCCCTTGCATACTTCTACATTACATATCTTATGCCCAGACTAGGCTTGGTATGACCTTTGTATCCAACTTGATGACTTCGGCAGTGGCAACCTGCACAGGGCTCATCGGCGTGTTGACTTAAAGTGGTCCCAGAACACCTGAACCTGCATAGACCAGTTGATCAGCCCGGCTGGAAAGCCGAGGTCTGTGCTATGTGCTGTTGAGGTGATCTATAAAATTGTATGCGAACTTGGCTTGACATGTTGTTGATAAAGCAGACGCACTCTGTGTTATCGGCTGTCAGTGAGCGGGCGAAAGCTGTCATGTCACTCCGCGTCGAAGTGAGTTGGATACGCCGTGCGAGTGCGCACAATTACAGCGAAACATGCTGCCTTCATACATGTCCAAGACCAGTGTGCAGCACAGGATATAATCGCCACCTGGCGCAAGTGCGCTGCACCTATTTTTGGTATCTTGACGACATCATTCCTGCACACATTCTTGTCTCAACTTCTTGATGTGCATGTAGTCACAGATTCGTCGATTTGGGGATCTTGGACTACAGCGCGTGTTTGAGTCACAACCGTTGACAGTCTGACAATGAGAGACCAGCAAGAGAATGACGAGGAGAAGGGTTTGCTAGAGAAGATGCCTCCCGAACCCACCAGCAAAACAAAGACCCCCATGATGTTTGGGCTCCCCACAGTCCTTGTAGCAGGTAGGCTGAGACATGGGCAGTGGGCACAGGTTCACCTACACTTTGTGCTGTTCGTCATCCTAGCAGCCACGTAGGCACACGATTACGTCGCTTGATGCAACAGAAATTGGAACTTGACCTAGTCTCAAGCTGATTCGCTGCGTCAGAAGTGGCATTGGCTCTCTGCAGGTCTTCAACCACCATCAACTGCTGTGCTTCAACTGGCAGTTGGCAGGGCCCTGGTCTCTGATGTTCAATAACTTCAATTCTGCTTGATGTGTGCAGGACTCTGTTATTGTACGGCATCTGGTTCGATGGTGCTGCTCAACAAGCATGCACTGAACCCAAAGTCTTTTGGCTTCACAGCTCCCAATGCCCTGCTCTGCTTTCAGTGCGCCCTGGCAGCTTTCCTTGTGAAGATGTGTGAAGTAGCAGGACTTGTCAAATTGCAGCCACTAAAGCGGGACTTGGTTGCTGTGTGGTTCCCAGTCAACCTCATCTTTGTTGGCATGATAGGGTCTAGCTTCTACGCCCTGCAGCATGTTGGAGTCGCCATGGTGACTGTATGGAAGAATGTCAGCAACTTTGTGACAGCGGTGTGTGACGTCGCAATATATAAAAAGGTATACAGCGGGCAGATCTGGGCAACGCTGTTTCTGATGCTGCTCTCAGCCATGGTGGGAGCGTATACAGACATCAACTTCAGTTGGAGCGGCTACGGCTGGCAGATTGCTAACTGTGGATTCACCTCAGCATATGCCTTATACCTGCGGTCAGTAATGGACAAGGTCGCAGAGCACACAACCAATAAGCAAAAGATGGATGAATTCAGCATGGTTTATTACAATAACCTGCTGTCAATTCCACCTATACTAGTTCTTATCTTCTTCTTTGGTGAGCATAAAACCCTCCTTGCGCAACCGGCTTTGCAGAACCCCACATTTCTGCTTGTTGCTCTTGTTGGGGGTCTTATAGGGTTTGGAATAAGCTTCTCAGCCCTCTGGTTTTTGTCTCAAACAACAGCAACAATATACAGTTTGGTTGGTGCGCTGAACAAGATACCTGTGGCTGTTGTGGGTATTCTGGTGTTCAGGGATCCAACCAACCCACAGAATCTTGCCAGTATCTTGATCGGGCTAGGGGCGGGTATCCTGTTCACATACGCTAAATCCAAAGGCAAGTGAGATGGCAGCTGCTGAAAAGCAGGTGTGCAGTCGCTCATGCATCAGTGGTGGTTGAATATCATTTTGACTTCAAGTTGGTAAAAGTCTTCGCACCTGCGTTTGCTGTCATTGCCAGTGTTATGGCAGTAAGCAGTTAGGTCTGTGTAGCTTGTTATCTTGTAATTTGCTGCATGTGTAAGAAGTAATGATGTGTATGGTGTTGTGGCTGACCACTGGCAGCAGATGATCTGTGTCAGAATGTGATACTATCATGTTATTGACGCATGAATCGACGACAGTGTAAAAGAGTTAGCCATGCAACAAGTAAGATGCCTAGTACAGCTGAATAATATGCACTGGGGCCGCCACCCAGAGCCTGTCATCGATGAAAAGAGAAGTCACTTCGGCTTCTGCACCCAGATTCCGCTCAAAGTCGACCTCAAATTACTTGAAAAGAACGCAGTGTAAGCTCAGAGCTAGTTTCGGGTGGGCAATACGGTTGGCAGCAGCCAACCAGCTTCATCAAGACCTCTTACAACGCACCGTGTAGTAGTAGTAGTAGACACACCCATTCCGGCCACGAGGCCCTTGGGCAAGAACCAAACGGCTGGCTGAGCCAGCCATACCATAAGATATAGCAACCCCTCTGGGGCAGCCTTCCAGGCAAAGGCTA
>LWCB01015715.1:0-13792 GCA_001630525.1 Coelastrella sp. M60 | reverse complement strand
CTTGGCTGCCAACTTTTGTCTTAGTTGCTCCTGGGCTTGTGGCATACCTGATTCCCACACGCTAGATAAGGGTTCTAGGGCTTCTTGCCATTCCACTTGCACTAATTGCAGATCTGCAAATAGTGTGCTGCTGGTGTAGTTTTTGTCCATACACTCTCTGCATGTGTACTGTTCATTGCTTGTTACCGTAGTGTTATAGTTCCATTGCCTCTTCCGGTTTGAAGCTCGGGGTAGGCATTTGGGATGGTACTTTCTAGAGCATATGGTGCAAGTGAGGACCTCAATTTCTGCTGTAGTAATTCTCTCTTTGCAGTGCTCGCATGGTCTATGTATAGTGGGTAGTGATGGTGAGTTCTCTACAATTGGTTGTGGGGGCGATGACACTTTGTAGCCTAGGTGTTGGGCCACTGATACGAGCCAGGCTGGTTGAATGACCGGGGCCCACTTTACCACGGCTTGTTGGCACGATTCTCCTACTTTATGGTATCTTTTCCCTTTGCCAATATGTTTTGTATCCGTTGCAAGGCCTACGGTTTCCATGATCATGTCGTCCATGTGAGAGTACATGGTGTAAAGCTCATGCATTTTCTTGATGAATTTGGGGTCTTTCTCGGGGTTACGTGGGTTTTTTATCTTAGATTTGGCTGCCAGGTATTGTGCATGTCCCGTGATGTTGGTGGTGGTGTTCTTGATGTGTTCCGTCCCGTTTTGTTGTGTTCTTATATCAGCTCTCTTAGTCTTGGGGTTTTGGGCGTGTATCTCTTCCCAGTGTGTGTAGGCCTTGTCCCTGGTCTCTTGAACTAGGGCGGTGACAGCAGTGCTCATTATGTGATGTAGCAGGATGCCCTCGTAGTAATTCCGCTGTGGGAGAGACACACCATGCTGATAGTTGCCCATGACTCGGGAAAGCAGCAACATAACCTACTGGATTTCACAGACCAAGCAACCCTGCATGAACTGCTGTCATACCAGGTAGAGCAATGGGGCTGTTACCTCAGGCAAAACACTGTGTACAAGCTGAAAAGTACCACCATCTGCTGGCTGCAACATAGCCAACAGATAACAACAGATGTGCAGATGCGAATTATGAGTAATGATACAATTAGCAAATGCAGCAAGCACAATTCTACACATGCACTAGAAGACACACAAACACACACTACAGGCACACACAACAAACACAGATATCCAGGTTTTACACATGAAGGTTCAGCCTGGCAAGCATTCTATCCACATAGCATGGCTGATGTCCTGTTGCTGAAAGCCATACGATGGTCTACACACACAATTGTTGCAGTAAACGGAACATTACCTGTCTGTCAGTCACTTTGTGGCGCTTACGCAATCACCCTGCTGGTCAAAATTACTCTGGGGTTACACTGCACACACATGCACACAAGCCACAGCACGCTCATGCCCTTGAGATGGCTTTCAAACCCTGCAGTCATGCGGCCCTGCACGATCATGGTGTTGTAACAGAACTGCAGCACTCTCCACCTCACCATCACTGCTTCTCAATCTACTGTACTCAGAGCCCACATGCAACCGTGTCACACCATCACCCACAGCATTACTCACACCTCTAACACTTTCACCCTGCCCTTCAGTCCATGTCTGCCTTGGGCTACCTGACAGGGCATATATTACAATGCCAGCTGCGACCATTGTCAGTGACACCAAGAAGAACAACATGCCAGCCCCCTCAAAGCCACCAAACCACATGTACCGCGCCAATGCCGCCCATACATCACTTGTCAACAGGCTGATATTGAGCACTGCAGCACCACCCCAGATGAGCACCTGGGGTACAAGGCTGTAGAAGCAGAACATGGCAGCAGCAAAGGCCAGCATTGGGGCTAGAACAGATGGCTGCGACCAGTTGGCAGACATGAGCACTTGATGCTCAAGTGCTATGGCTTGCAGGCCGCTGATGATTGCACCAAACAGGCCAATGCATGCAAGCAGCTCAGTCACTGGAACATCACCAAGCAGGAGCTCCTGAGACACATTGCAGACACTGTATAACACTGCTCCCAGAAGCACTAATGCATCGCCCAATAAGGGTCTGGACCCAGAAGACATGCTGTCACTGTTGTTGGTTTCAGAGAGTGACTGCCTTATGGTAACACCATCGCCATCCTCAAGTGACACAGTACTGTGCTTCAATGAGCCAGGCAGTGATGGTGATCCCCGAGTATCCCCCAGAACAAGTACAGACAACCCCACAATGCAACAGAAGGCTCCAAGGAAGTGTCCAAGCCTATAGCGGTTCTTTAGGAACAGCCATGAAAGCAGCATCACGCTGGGGACTGTAAAACAATCCAGCAACGTGACACTTGTCAGACTTGTGTACTGGTAGGCTTTGGTGACAAGGGTGTTGGCTTGTACATCAAGGAAGGCAACAGCCACAAACGCTGGCCATAACCTCTTGAGGCGCATCATACGACTCTCTGCTGAGGTTGAATGCTTGCTTGAGCTGCTCTCTTGGGGACCACTACTGCTGTCAGACATGCTGCTGCAGGACCGACTGCCCTGTTGGCTGCTGTGACGCATGTGACATTGGCTGTTATCAGTCTCCTCTTGAGCATGCTGCCCAGACAGCCGGCATGCGACCAGCTGGAAACAACCGAATACCACCGCAAGCAGGCAATAGTTCAGGAAAGACTGCGTGGTGGGGGCATTGACGCCTTGACGTGTGAGGCTTGTGGAGCTGACACCTGCAACAAACAGGGCGGCTTGGTGTCAAGTCGTTGGTTGGCCGTCTGTCCCTCAAGATATGGTTTCAGCATCATGCTTGCACTACAACGTTGCTTGACTGGACTGTAAGCGGACAGGGTAACTGGACAGCAGCAGGACAGGTGCAGCCTGAGCCGGCCGCCCCTCAAGCTGTGCATCAGCTGCTGGTTCACGCATATACGCATACCTGTCACAGCAAGTGCTAACGACAGAAATTGCGCAATCAGGATCCCGTACACCAAACGCCTGGTATCTGTGCTGTAGGACGCACTTGCTCTGCCTGCAACATATACAGCTATCCCAGGGTTGAAGTTGGTGTACAGCATTACCGCAGCACCACAACAACAGAAAGCCAACACAGGTAAGCAATGCAACGTTATGCTGCGGGATCGCTGCCTCATACACGAGTCTCGCTGCCAGGCAGGTGTGGTGTACAGCAGTGCCGATCAGCAGGTTTCCATGCGCTATGGAGGCTGGAGTGATCAGAGCGCCTTGCTAGATTGAAGCAAATCTACAAGCATCAGTATACTGCGGCGCGTACCAGTTGAAGATGACCCCATGCTGGCGGGCTCCATTGCCTCCACCTGCATGCTGCGTCGCTACAACCGCATGCAGCGCATCCGTAATTCAATCCGCAAGCGTAGCTACTTATCCTGTCTGGTAACGGTGGGTGTAGACCGGAAGCATAGCATAGTGCGATCCGGGCCTTGCTTCGTATGTTGTACGTGCACACACTGTGACAGCATGTTCAATGCATTGTCATACTTGCCAACAGGAAGGAACTTACTGTTGCTGGTGGACCCTTGTTGGTTCGGATGGGTTCAGTGAAGCAGAGGCATTTGGGTTCAACTGAGTACACATGCGATGTACTGCTGATGGCATTGGTACCAAGGCATTGTCACTAGGTCTGCTCTAGTCAACTGCTCATGAGTTACAAACGATCAATTCAGAGCCATGTTTTGACGGCAGCAGCACTAAGCATCTCCAGTGAAATTTAAACGAGTTAGCCATGTTTTGCCAAGATACCCTCTCAGTAGTCTTTGCCTGGAAGCCTACCCCAGAGGGGTTGATGTATCTTATGGTATGGCCGCCGTAGCTCAGCCAGCCGTTTGTTTCTTGCCCAAGGGCCTCGTGGCCGGAATGGGTGTGTCTACTACTACTACTACTACTACTAGCCATGCAACAAAACAATTACTCTTTCCTTTCACAAGTTTGTTTGTTAGCTATGCAACATGTAAGATGCCTGGAAATGCAGCCTGATTGAATGATTCAATGCTTGATCCTGATAGCCTTAGATGAAGTTCATCCAAATCTGTTGCTGACATGCGCATTGACCCATTACGTATTTAAACACCTTCAAAACTTATTGGTGCCTTCAGGATTACACAAACACCTTGTCTTCTGTCATACATGCTATCAGCACGCATCAGTCTGGAATTTATATGCGCATGCACTTCACGTGTACACAACTGTACACTGCTGGTGCTCAGTACCAGCTACGCATTGCAAGACGGGCACCGACTCTGAGCAAAACTGGCAACACTTTGAGCCGCAGCACCATGAGCGCCGCACACGGCATGCTCACTTGCAATCATACTCCGAGTCTCCTCCACTACAACTGCCCAGCCAAGTGCACCAGAAAGCTCAGTGCCATCAACGGCATCAACACCCCTGCTTAGGAGTGACTGCAATCCTGCTGCTCTTCCCAGCAGACCTTATGCTCGATTATGCAACAGATTAGACTCATAGAACAACCTGGGATGTTTATATTGGGTTTACATGAGCAACACACCATCAGATTAAACCATTTGTCAGGGATATCAATGACCACACACAGAAATGCAACCAGCAACAAGGTGGGCTCTTCGTGTCAGTACCACTCTAGCTCAGCAAGAAATGGCCTGCCTGTTCTGACAGCAGTCACACCTTCCAACTGCATGCAGAAGTCCCTTCTGGGCCACGACACCCAACGGCTGTGATGTTGATGGTGTTGAATTTCACCAGGGTGGCGCTGATCAGACAATACTTGAGAAGCCAAAGATGATCAGTGTGACAATCATTCACAAGAGTGGCATTCCAGTGCTACTCCCACTGTATGATCATAACAATCCAGGCAACAGATGTAAAGGACAGATCAGGATAACATTCTGCTGCCCAACCTCTATATCCCGCAATCCAGGACCAGACCTGCATAATGTTACAACAAGCAATGGCTATCTGTCTGACAGTAGCGTTGCCATTCCCAAATGCTCTGCACCCACAGCAGTATCAAATGTCGGTCAATGCAGACTGTTGTGGAAAACAGCAAGGACAGACACAAATCACGACCTCAGCTGAGCTTGGATGCACAGCGAAGTCTCTTGATGCATGTCTAGGACCAACAAAGTTGCTAGGAGTGTGTCATTTTTGCGTGTATCACAACACGCTAGCATGATAGACACACAAACAAGCGCTGTCATGCAGCAGGGTCATTCACCCTCACCGCCCAACAGCACAAATCTGTAAACCACACAAGATAACCGACCCAGTGCAAACATTGATACAAGCTGCATATCATGCAGCAGCACATCATGCATGAATGCAGCTACCCAGTATTGTAAGTGACACCGAAAGTATCACCACCAGTAGAATCAAGGTCACAGCAGCCCCACCACTTCTTCAGCAGCTGTAAGTTGTACCATACAGTCTCATGAATCTCTCATGCCCTGTTTCGGGCGCCACCTGCATGTGCCTTGGGGAATGCAAGGGGCCAGGACAACGTGGGGAGATCAAACAGTCAGTGCAGCTGTGGTGGCACATGTTTGGCAGCTTCTGCCAGCTCCTCCAAGCAGCGCTGACAGCGGCACTTGAAGCCATAAGCAAACTGCAAGTACTCTTGGCGGCGATCGACCTCTTGTTCAGAGTCTATGTAGGATATCAGCAACTGCAGGGCAAGACAGGTGATGGCAGCAGGATACGTACTGTTGACCTTTATCAAATCATCCAGCCAACAACCTACTGGCGACAGTTTAGCTGGGTTTCAAGACTCTTGTATCCAAAAACAGTTGGATAACACTTCTCAAGATCACAAGGTGCAAACTTGTGGTCAATGACATATACTGCGCAAAATCCAGCATCCACTGCAGTGAACTGCGATCACTTGATACATGTCTGTGCTGTACCTGCTCTCCTGCAGCGATAGGTCTGGCTGCAGTGAAGACAACTGTGCTGTCATTGCCAGGAAAGGTAACGTTGACATTGGGCTCGCAGCTGTGGTTGAACAATGACCCTAAAAGGTAGAGCGCACTACCAGTGCTGCTATCTGCCTGTAAGAGTGCTGCAGCTGCTGCATGTCCACTGTCCCAGTCAATGCCTATTACCCCATCAACCTTGAAGGTGTTCAGGTGCAGGCGAGCCATCACAGCACAGTACCTTACATGACAAAAACAGCAGCAGCAATAGCAAAGCGGCACAGCAGTAAATCCTCTGCTCTCGCAGAATCATGCTGCCCATCATGTGTGTATTCAGGTAGGTGTATCAAACGAGCATGATCGCTCCTAGAGGCTGTGGCTCACCAGTCGACATCCAGGTGCTCTACTGCTCCTTCCAGTCTCTCAGCCTCTTCCTGCTGCTCTCTGAAGTCTACTGCTGACTGCAGTGCCGTCCACAGCAGCTGGTGGGCTTGTACCCAAGGGGCAGGAGGGGGGGGAGGCACGTTGGCAAAACACAGGAACCCCAGCGCAGCATCTATGGGATACTGGCAGCTGCTTGCACCTGCAAGTGCCGATAAAGCAGCTTGACATCAGCTCAGGCAAGCAACCTTGCATCCTTAGTGATTGTCTTGTCATGTTGGGAGGTCCATGCCACAACCTGAACGCACAACAACCAATACATGTTGCCGACAGACTTCACACACAGGAAGCACTTGCAATTTGAAGCGGCCCCTCACCTTTGCTGCTGTATGCTGTGCTGCTGGCTCTGCTCAACACATCCTCACCCAGCTTGCTGCTGTTGTTGCTGCGCCAACTGCTGCTTCCCAGCCCTCTGCTGCTGCGTCCCATACTGCTGGCTTTACTGCTCACACTGGTTCGCACCATGTCATTTGCGCTTTGACCTGTTGCACCATCACTCATGCTGCTTTGCGCTATCATCAATGCCAGGCGGGTTGCTATGAGGGGGAAGCGCTCCCCATGAGTCGTGCAGTACTGGTCCAACTGCTGTAGGAGAGGCAGCTGAGACTCCAGGCTGTAGTAGGAGTTGTGGGCTTCTGACAGGCAGGAGGTACTGCAGAAGGTGTGGCTGCGTGTACGTACTGGCATGCTTTGTTCAGCAGAAGAAGGTCCATGCTGTGAGGGAAGCACATTAAGGCAGTGATAACAGACCTGCAAATCAAAGACACACAAGGTCTTTGGCTGGCAAATCCAGTGCATGTTGTGCAGTAGATGCAGTTCAGCATCTTGTTCGTTGTATGGCAAACATGCTGGCAATATTTGCTCGGGGCTCTTGTGGTATCAGCTGCTTGGCAGATGAATGCTGCATTGAGCTGTGCAACAGCTTTGGAAAAACTGGAGGAGTTTGTCAAGTACAATACAGGATTATGCCTTACCTTACTTCTGTTGCTGATAGCTGGACAGCACACAAAAGGCCTCTCTGTCAAAACTACCTCGCCATAAGCAAGGTTCTTGGCAGCTACCAGGCCCCGTCCATGATCAGGAAACTGCAAACAATCGTGAAGAAATCATGTTGAAACGCCACAAGGGAGCTTCGTGTGTCCTAGAAAACCTGGGGATCTAGTGTGACATGGAGTGCTGGCAGCACTCACCTTCTGTACTTGAAGGGTTGTTGCTTCCGTCAGCTCTTGAAGGACTGAGGGCGGTATGTTCAGTTGTGAAGAGCTACTCAACAAGCGTTTCAGCCATCCTAATGTCGAGGACTTACGCAACGACTTGCGGAACATCTTGCTGATGTGGTTTGCAACGACACTATCGGACAGTAAGTCATGTAGGAACAGTTGCAGGCGGTCTTGCCCTTTTTTCATCTGCATCAGCTCAGTGTGGTGTTGATGTGTGCGTCGTCGTTTGGAAGGCAGCCCGTGCCTGTCGGGTGGGTATACGTACAAACTGACCAACAGGCCGAACACGTGCCACACTGCATCTACTAGAGACAAGTCAACCGTATAATATGTATGGGATACAATTCTTGATGTCTGGCTGACAGATATCACCACCAGCCAGCTTGTGCGTTCTGTAGGCGCGCGTTGGTGTACAGGCAGCAAACCGAGGCTTACGCAGCGCAGCAAACAAGCAGCAAGCATATCGGGTGGATCTTACATGCTAGACGATAGTGAAGCTATCATAGGCCTCTACATGTACACAATGACGTACGCCGTGATGGTGACCATGATGTACTGATTAGCTTTGAAGCTGGCACCTCTTTTTATCACTCTGCACAGCGCGCCACTGTCTGTACTACCCTGTGAGTGCATGGCCACTTGTGTCAGTGACCAGGACCAACCAGCTTTGTCTTCAGCCTATGATCACCCTGGAAAACTACTGGTGGCCGTTGTTGCTGTCAACTGTAGCTGGTCTATCAACAAGCATAGGAGCACTGCTGGCGGTAGGTGAACGGCAATTCTAGTATTATTGGAAACAGTAGATACCTGTAGTGGCCAGCAATTGCAGGACCGCCAACATGCATTGGTCTTAAGTTTCCATAAATGGTGAAGGTCACTCACTGCTCTTACCAGCATTATCGCTGCAGGTGACCAGGACACCTGATGAGGCCATGCTGGCATTCTTGTTAGGGACAGGTAACAACTGGGTCATTTGAGATGTTCGGTCCAGACATACCGCCACACAGCTGCATGTTGGCAAACTCTAAGCAATGCTGCCTGACAGGCTACACATCATGGCGCACACACAATCCCAGCACACATGCGATGTCAAATGAGCAGATTTTCGCATTACTGCATTGCTGTGTAGCTGTTGGTGTGATGGCCACAGTCTCATGTGTGGAGATGTGGTGGCACAAGGCCCTCCAACACAGTAACTGGCTAGGTGTGACAGCAGCAGTGATGGCTGGGGCTGTGGTGTTTGCCCTATTGGATCCTTTGCTGCCCAAGCCCCTTGAGGCACAGCTGATGCCCTATCACGAACAAGACAACGATGATGGTGTTGTCGATGCAATACTCATGAAGGTATGCGCTTACACAGTCTGCTAATGCCTGGCCAACTGATATCCTTTCAGCGTCAGCCTTTTACTGAACTGTTGAATTTCATTTGCAATGTTTGCAGCCTACTTCTGCGTAGTTGACGCCCCAAGTTGTGTTTAATGGAGTGATGCAGCATGTTTATCATGAAGTGATCATCATCTCATGTTCATTCTGTATAAAAGGCATGTTTCTGATGCAGGCTGAGCCTCATGCTGTGCTCTCTGTTGGGCCGGAGCCTCACATCAGACACTGTGAGTGCTATAATCTGTTTCAGGCTGCAGGACAGGGTGCTTCTGTCTTGAGCCTCATCTATGCGACTACTTTTGAGCAGTGACGTATTGCCCTGAATGCAGTGTACGTCGCTGTCAACACAGTATATGACGACTGAACCACACTGAGGTGTGCTAGCTCGCACCCAAAAACCGCAATACTTGTGAGCCATACGTCACCTACTCTTTCCCTTCAGATGCCGGATGTATGTTTATGTAACCTTTGCTGCAGCGAATGGAGGAAAGCAGGAGAGATCAAGCGCCAACCAGCAGCTTGTCAGTATGACCAGTGGTGCTGACATGTGCAACAGCCCACGTCACCCTGCAGACCTTCCAGCGGCTGACAACAGCGCAACTAACAAGGTTCTGTATCACAGCCCAACTCAAAACGATGCGGTGCGGCTCAGGAGTGATAGTGTGACAAACTTCACACCAGCAGTAGCTACAAGGCCTGACTCATCACCAGGTCATGTGCAGGAGTGTACCAGCCGCATGACTGGTACCACCATTTCAAACAGAAGGTATACAGAGAAACAGTGCAGTACGGGCAGTGGTCAAGTGAGTGCTACCTGCAATCCTGAGAGTAGCAGAGCACTGCTAGAGCTCAGGGCACATCACTCTGGTTTGCTAAGGTTGGGGGTTCTCATGGCTGTTACAATGACACTGCATAACCTACCAGAGGGCTTTGCTGTAGCATTCAGTGCCTTCACAGGCTTTGGGAAGCTCATGGCCCTTGCTATAGCTGTGCACAACATACCAGAGGGTCTGGTGATTGCTGTGCCTGTTTATGCGGCCACAAACAGCAAGTTTAAGGCAATTGGTCTCGCTGCAGCATCTGGATTGAGTGAGCCCTGTGGAGCTTTGATAGCTTTGTTCATATTCAAGCCTTTTGTCAGCAGCTTGGAGCAGCTGGACTACGTTCTGGCTTTCGTAGCTGGTGTTATGCTGGCTGTGTGTTGGCTGGAGTTGTGGCCAGAAGGTCGCAAATGTCGGCAGGACAGGCGACTAGCTCAGGGCATCTTGTTAGGGTCTGTTGTGATGAGCTGGACGCTCTCAGTTGGTGCGTAAGCGGCTACTCAGCTACTTGCGGCAACCTGACACGCTGGGCTTGGTTCAGTTCCGTTCGCGTGAAGTATTACCATGATGATATCGCTTAAGTGGTGCACCGTGCCTGTAACCAGGCTATCCTTGCATCATGCAAGGATCGGCAGATGGCCTGCGTCGGAAATTGGAGTTGTGACAACATGGAGAACAGTACGAAGCCCGTGATACCGATGACCGAGTCTCTTGCAGCTTCGCAGTTTTGTTGTCTATGTAGCCATGACTGCGCGCTCTAAGGACGCGGGCCCGGGGCAAGCGCGGCTGCTCATCCGTCGGACTTAACCGTTCCGGCACGGTACCGGGCAATAACGTAACACTCTCATCGATGGCTGGGACACATCACGCTTCTGAAATGGTGACGGGGAAAGGTGCTTATGCTGGCGCTGCTGTTGGGTGTGTGGCTACTGTAGTACGCATTACATGCATTGAGTACTGCCAGCAGTGTGAAGAGCTGTACAACAGTCATGATTGGTCATTAATCAGGGAATGGGTCCTCTGGAGAGCTGTCATAACATCTGGGGCTGCAGCCACAAAGCTGCACACCCTGCATATACAACTGAGCATAACGGCTTGCAGTGTCGGCCAAGTGAGAAGAGAACACTCCTCAACACGTTGACATTGTATTGTGCTGTGCCATGATGATCATCAAGATGATAGGTCAGAAGTAGCCAGTCAGGAGTGCCTGGAATCCTCTGGCTGCAATGTTGGGCCACTACTGGTGGCTCATTGTCTTGCTCTCTTCCATGCGCGGTTGCTGGCACCCTTGGTATGCTGTTCTGGCCTCCTGCCACCAAGAAGGCCAGCACTACCAACAATGAAGGTTCCACGGGCACTGCTGGAGCTGGTGGCATGGCTTTGTGCAGTGGACAGTTGGAGACGGCACTCAGGCTTTGCACCACTGGCTTGCTGTTCTTCCTGCAGCAGCACCCACGCGTCCTGCATGCAGCAACAGCACAAGGAGTAATGGGATATAAGCTGCTAGAAGGCTGGTAACTTACTGACCCTGAACTTATTGATGCCTCTGCAGCTAGGCGGACATAAATCTGCTCAATTGTCATTGACAACATCCCAGTCGGCATTGGGGTGTGCATACTACAATAGCCATGCCTCTACTGCTGGCAATCGGTGCGACGTTGCAAACCCAAAAAGCACAGGTGTTGTGGAAACAGCAATTCAGCCATCATTTGAGCTCCTGCGCACCTGTAGCCTTGTTGCATCCAGTTCCAGCAGTTGCTCAAGTGTGTCACACCTCAGGCTGGGATGCAGGTCTAGTATCAGATGCACGGGGCGACCGCTGGCAGCAGCGTGAGCCTGCGCCAAAGTTGCGGTCACTTGGTGGTCAAGTGCAGCTGAGTTTCCTTGACTAGGCAGCCGAGGTGGTATGATGCGTGCTCTGTAATGTTGATGACCTCCTGTGCAGCTGGTCTCACAAAGCTCTGGTTGGCAGGCAGAACCCAGAAGCTTCAGCACTCGACCCTGCAGATCACAAACACCTTGGAATGAGGTGCTTGTGATGTACAGCTGCAACAGTCAATGTGGTGTTTTGTATACATTGAGCATGAACAGGTTACAGCGTGCAAACGAAGCCAGACCCCAAACAAGCAGAGCTCAAGCAGAGTCAAGATTATCGCAATAAGCATGCTTGACAACTTTATTGGCCCAATCTGAACGCTGACCAAACCCAACATCAGACTCCCATCACAGGCAACATGTCTCCATCACCATTACCTCATATGTGCCAGCTGGAAGTGTCAAGTGAGTGTTCTTTGGTCCTGCCACAAGCATATCGTCTGTCAAGACAAAAGCAACATGTCTGCCCAGCAGCGGGTCACCAGCGTGGCCCTGGCTGCCTGCAGCAGACTCATCTGGTGAGATGTGAGAAGGACCAGCAGCCGGCAGGGTCTCTTGAGATGCTATTGCTGCAAAGAACTGCAGCTGTTGCATCAACCAGCGCGTATGCGGATAGGTTGGTACTGACTGAGGGTAAGCTGCTGCTTTGTTTGCATGCGCGGGCTCGGTCAAAGCAGTCTTTGGAGTGTTTGCTTCCTTTTCCACAGATGCCAGAGCTGAGAGTACCAGCTTTCCCTGCTGACTCTCACAGGGTGCTTGCCCCTTATGCTGTTGCTGGTGCTGCTGTTGTTGCATTTGCAGCTGCTGCTCCGCACCAATCTGCACCTTTTGAGTGTCTTTCTGTGCTGCATGACCAGCATTGAGAAGTACTGGCCCAACTTGCATGCAAGTTTGCATATCACATAGAGTTCTAGCAGGAGTTTCCTTGCAGCAGGGACCACTGCTTTTGACGCTGCATGTCAGCAGCTCACATGGTCCCATGCCACACACTGGCTGCCCCTCTAATGTCTTTGTATTTGCAGCTGCTGCAGCCACCGCTGTTGGTTTCTGCTTAAGACCAGAGCATGTCATCACAGGTTGGGCTGCCTGTGCATGGTGAACTGCTATAGTGCTGGATGGGTGCTGCTGTGGCTGTGTTGCAGTGCCCCTGTCTGGTTCAGTGCCCACATCTGCACTCTGCACCTTATCACAGGCAACACTTGGGTGCGATTGCGCACATACCTGCATGCATGGTTGCTGAGTTGCTGTTGAAGGTCGTGTCAGAGCAGCAGGCGCGCTGACAGGTGGCTGCTTACTTGCCTGAGACGGCCGCAACTCGTCTGCAGCTGTCATGCATTGTTTGTCAGAGACGTCATCATCAAGAGGACCTGCTGCAGGCACACTGCTACCTGCCAAATGCTTGGACCGAGTTGCTGTGCTGTGGGTGTACACACTTGGTGCCTCATCAAACCCTGCTAACAAGTCCGTCATCAATTCTTCGAGGGGACGCAGCAAGGCATCTGAACCATTGGCAGCCCAGCCTAGTGCCTGTAGATCAGCCCCTGTCAGAGCTGTATTGCTGTTGTGACTGCTGGCATTCAGTCCACAGTCATCAGCTGCTTCTACATAGCTGATCTCTTCTGAGAGCTGGGCTGCTTGATTGTTGAATCCATGTGATTCATGTATTGGACATATCAGTTGCCTGCCCTTGATTGCGAGGAGGAGTTCAGTACGGTTGAACTTGGTTGCTGATAAACCATGTAAAGACAGCAACTGCAAAAGATGACCAACATACAAGAGTGGGACAAAGGCAAGAAGAGGTCACTCGTCTGAGGCATAACACAAGCAGACAGTCTTTTGCAGTGCTTCCATGTGTTGTGGTTAGCAAAGCAAACAGGGTGCCACATTCCGCTGGCTGGTGCAGGTGCATGCGAGGTTGCTGCACACCTGACGCAGGTCTTGCACCCGGTAATAGCATTCCTCAATCGGTGTCACAGATTGAACCCTGTCGCTACTTTTGGTCAAAGCCTTGTAGATCTGTAGATAGGACTCCAGAGTCAGCCCTGAGATCGCTGCCATTATCTGCTGCATCCCAGCGGTTTGCACAGCGTTTTTCGCTTGCCTTTCTCAGCACCAGAGGCTGAAAGGTTGCTACACGTACCTTGGC
>LWCB01015699.1:0-10006 GCA_001630525.1 Coelastrella sp. M60 | reverse complement strand
CAGCACCACCGTATGTCCCAGAACACCACGTTCACAGTCACTTGCTCCCTGCCGGGAGTAAAGTGTACTCCATGTCGTAAAGCAACCAAAAGCGATCATACTATGATTGCATAACCTTGGGACAGTTTCCCACTCAAACAACATAGGAGCGAAAGCTGAGGTTCTTACGGTAACAACGAACGTCGCAACGGGAACTGACCGGGCTCAAACGGCCCTAAGAGCAAACATCGATGAAAGCCGTGGGCAGATTTCCAGCATATACACATCCGGCAGCGAGCCGCTCATTGCTCAGGCTCATGCATGCAAGCAATCACCTGGCACGGGGGCTTTCTTGGTGCGTTTCTGTCGGACTGTGCGGAGCGTGGTGCTTTATGGAGGCTGCATGCTTGTTGATCAATTGATGGCAGCTCACAACCATGTGCAAGTCTATTGTTAGTGTTCAGGCAGTGACCTTCTCTAGGTTCGTGTTGTGAGGAAAAGTCTTTCGGTAGTGGCGAATTCAATTGAGGATACTCTTGCAAGATGCCTGAGTGCACGGGTGAGTTTTACTGCCACGGGCTGCAGTTGCAATGAGAGGCCACCTGGCAGCGATGTATGTGGCAAGTTGTGTTATCGCTTTTGCTTGATCAGCGGTCACTGGATCTGATGTGGACATACCGTGCTTAAATTTTTATTTATCTATCAGTACTCCTTGTTTCCGGTAGCCTTCAAACCTTGCTGCAATTACACGGTGGACCTTGGTGTTGTGTTTGGTATCGTTCATGCAGGAAGCAGCTCTCACACAGACAGCAGCGATATAACGAATCTGGCTAGCACTAGCGATCAGACGGTCAAATACGCAGCGGCAGAGAAGTACACGGATGTTCCAGCCACCTGTCAGCCGGTACCTACTGTTGCCAGCTTCCACGACCCACTCACTCAGGCCTCAGCGTCTGATATTCCTTGTAAGCCAGATCAGGGTGAAGTACAGCGGTTTTCAGACCACACTAGTGAGACTGCAGCCCTTGATGTAGTCCATGCACCTACCACACTCCCAGTGTCTACAGCTGCAGCATACACTGATGCAGATACAGTCCAAAGTAGCCTCAGCAGGAGCCCACAACTGCAAATACAGCAGCCAATTGCCATTGTTGAAGCAGTAGAAGTCACCTCTGACGGTCCCAGCCACATAGCAATCACAGTTCAGGAGCAGTCAGCAGATCCGCACAGCATCAGCGGCACCTTGCCGTTACAGCGCAGCTCAAGCAACATATCCTCAGCTTCACAGACGGGCCTCAGAGAGTGTCGCATTTGTCTTTCGTCTGATAGCCCGGAAGACCTCGTGCAGCCATGCAGCTGCACTGGCAGTGTCAAGTATGCACACATGGAGTGCTTGAAAGCATGGGTACACGAGCGCTGCAATCTGCAGGTGAGCTGATTGGTTGATTGCAGGCAGCTTACAGCACCCCATGTGGCACTCCACTTGAACAATACAGCTGTGTCATTTGGTTTGCATTCGCCTGCAAGCACTCCGCAACACAGGCGTAGCTGGCAACGCTTGGAAGATGACCCACTGGCTGTAACCCTCACCTCCACAGCCAGGCTTGCAGTCGGCAAGCAGACTGGGTTGCCATATGTTGTGCTGTCCCTGCTTTTGTTATTGACGTCGCAGTGTGAGTTATGTGGCAAACAGTACAGAGACGAGGTCAAACCTCAGCTAGAGCCGCTGATAGCTGGCAGGCGCCCCCGGCGTGGCCGCAGCCGCACAGTGCGAGTGGTGAATGCAGATGGTGAAGCAGTGATGTCTGTAGAGGCAGCTGATGGTGAAGACGAAGAGGAAGAGGAACGGCCACGGATTTCATGGACAAGATTCTGGTGAGCAGATGGCTCTAGAAGCAGCTAGCCACTTGTTGGATCCTGCATTTGATCAGTTCAGGATGCTGCAGTTTTGATTTTGTGCTTGTATGGGTTGTTATGCACAGTGATGATGGATGCACACCAAATTGCATTGATCTCTGGTATGATGTCATGCCCGCCACACTGGTTTGTTTGCTGGGCTCTGCCAAATGAAGCTTCCATTTGTGTGTCGTGGCAATAGCACCCAACACCGGGAGCACAGATGGTTGTTGACGTACTTGTGAATGCAACAGAACCATAGCTTGATTGTACAACGTGTGCAATGCAGTAGCCTTTGTGCATTCATGTATCCTGCAGGCTATGTGTGTACAGAGTGCACCCTAGTGCCTCACACACCCCTTTCTCCGCTGTTGTACTGCTGCTCTACAGGATCCACCTGGGCATCCTTGTGGTGCTGCTGGTTGCAGTGCTGTACCTGGCTCTGTTTGTCAATGTGGGCGCAAGTGACAACTTCTGGTTGATGTTCTTATGGAGAGCCATCACAGTCATCCTACCACTTTTCCTGATCATCAGATGTGTTGCAGCACTGTATGCCTGGAGGCAACAGTATGTGGCCTCACAGCAGCGCAGATAATTAAAGACTACTGGCAGTCCGCAGTCCAGGACAAGATGCTGATGATAGGATGCTTTGAGTTGTTATCGAGGCTCGTTCAGTGCCGCTGAGCTGTGACCATCTGTCACTCATATTTGGTCACTGAGGAGTGCTTTTGTTGCTGCTGCTGTTGTACAGTGAGGCCTAACTGTGCTTGAGCTAGCATGCATAAGGAAAGTGGGGTGTTTGGTAATGAACCCTGGGGGCGTGTGTGTCATAATGCATGATGGTGATGATGATGGAACAGCACATCACCACATACTTAGTTTGATCTGGTTTCATCTGTAAGCATGATGTGTTTTATATGTTTGAGGGGGTACTTGGGTGTGCAAGCAGCATCCATCTTTGTTCCATGTGTGCATTGCGGTGGATGCATCTGTACCATGTATAAAGCATATATGTGTACAATGTCTTGCTTGCTATGCTAGCAGTGTTTCATCTCTGGGATGCTGGTACCTTTTACAGCTTGAGGCGTAGCTGACCACGCTGACTGATTTATTGCTATCTGTTCATGAGCCAATGTCTTGCTTGAGTTACATTATCACATGACAGTTCTAGTTCTAGAACTGTTATGTGGCAACACCTGACGCTGCTTTCCTTGCTACATGCAGTTGTATGTACAGGTGGGGTTCCTTGCATATGTCAGCAGTTATGTGCTGGTCTCATGATTGCACATGATCGTATTCTTCAATTACAGTGGTTGCATGATCTTGGAGTACTTCAAGCCAGTCTGGTTGGTTGTGTATAGGGCTGCTGACTTCACTGCAACATTTTCAGCAGTGTCACGGATTGTGTAAACAAAGGTATCTGTGTACTGCGCATTTCCATGAGTTCTTATCGTCACAACCTCGTCTTCACTGTGTTCTATCACCAGATCATCTACAGCCTGTAGAGTCGGAGTCAGCGACTCTGTCTCTCTAGATCTGAACCAGGGGCCGCATCTCAGACGGTGTTGTCCGAAGATTGCCAGCGCCGGCCGTCCCGGAGAGTCTAGACGGTGAAGATCACGATCATAGCACTTGTGCTATGACGATTGAGGTCTGTTTTACCCTTTCAGAACGAACAACTCTCGACTGCCGATCGTCCAAATGGACGACGGTCCGTATTGTCAGCGCCGGCCGTCCGTCTAGACGGTGAAAATCACGATCATCGCACTTGTGTTACTACAATTGAGGTCTGTTTTACCCTTTCAAAACGAACAACTCTCGACTGCTGATCGTCCAAATGGACGACAGTCCGTGGCGGAAGATGCGACCCCTGCTCTGCGCAGACACGATGCCATAGGGCAGCAGGCACTCCAATGGCAGGCAAACGCGTGATCATGCAGCAGGCGTGGCCACAATATAACAGCCACAAGGGTTGCAGCTGCAGCTGCTGCTTGTGGGCATGCTGTTCGTGTACTCTTTGCAGCGGCTAGATGCCCAGCTTGCAATTGCACAGGTCAATTTGGTTTCATACCTTGAATACTCAATGATTGAGGACTAGTATTGAACGCAGGGCGTTGGCGTGCGCTAATTCATCGTCAAGCCGTCAAGTCTGTCATCATGTGCGTGACCGTTCACAGCATCATTAGCCATTGCACAACATGACATGCACCATTCATGATCGTTATGTGACGGTTATGCTGCGTGATGCTAGTGCACACACATCCGACGCACGGTGCTGCACAAATCACCAACTCGGTGATGGCCTGCTTTTGCTAAGAGGCTCTGATAAAGGTAGACAGTCACTGCCTGCTTGCTGTCTACCCTACGAAGTCGATAAGTTGACATGGGGTGGACACTCTCAACAGCTGAACGTCTAACCCCTGTACCCAGAGGGCCTGAGACTATGCACCACAGATTATATAGATATACTATATATATTAAATCAACTTTGAGTGATGTGACACAGATCCTGATGGACAGTATGCATACTATGCCGGGCAATCTCAACAACTCGGACAGATACTGAGTGGCAGCAACATATCATTGACAACATGCACAACTGACGCTCCTGTAAGTATGTCCGCCACCTTCACCTCTGCTGAATTTGTCTCGCCGTCAAACTGTAGCTGAGGTGTTTGTCTGGGGGATCCATCCTTGGTTGTGCGGTCAAGCTGCAGCACAAAATAGCACACAAAATGCATGATACACACAATAAATACATTCTTGATGTTGAGCGATATTGGTCTCTAAAGAGTATTGGCACCTCAAATCTCCGCATGAGTCACCATTATGTTGGTTTGTACTGCCCATGATGGGCAGGGATCCCATCTACAACTTGAAGCAGCTGCAATCGTTGCAGCTTTGTAGTACAAAACTGTCCTACTCAGATGTTGCTGACAAATGACAAGCAGCAACCAATACCATATGCATCTTCAAGCGGGAATACTCACTGTAACTGTCAATGGTGCTGCTGTGGCTAATGCTGTCTGCAGCTGTTGACCTTCTTTCAGCTTTACGGATGTCAGTGCAGCTGATGGTATAACCTGGTAGGACAAGACCTGCAGGACAGGGAATACACTGCAGGATAGGCCAGCCTGATGGTTGAGCAGCCTGGCATTACAAGCAATCCATGGGTCTGGCCAAGCTTGAATATTCTGCTGGGTAGGGCCGAGACACACTCTAGGGCATGATACATACACTTCATTGGTAGGCTAGCAGCACATGACAGTGAGCTTGACGTGAAGTGAAAGACACATACCAGTCCAGCACGCTTGTTGTTCTACATTGCAACAGGCAGACTGTGCCTTTCGATAGGCTTGCAAGATGACATGACTTCCACTGGTACTCATTCACTGCCATGTGCTATGCCATCATAAGTTGGCATTACCTGTGTCAGCAGTGTGCTGTTATTCAAGAACTCGGATGTTGTTATGTTAAGGTCATCAGACAGCCTATCCTCGATAGCTTTGTTGGTTGGAGCCTGCATCAGAGTCGCATGAAGGGCTGAGCGCAAAATATGCTGTAGTTTGTCATCACCGCCATGTTGTGCCATGCAGAACTGGTATCTGGGATGGCCACCACTTGTATGGCCACACATACTTGGAGGCTCCAGGGTAACTGGTGACCAACTCACTATGCAGTATGTGGCGCAAACTTCTTGTTGAACATGTAGCACAGCAACGTGAGCTGTTTCTTGGAGGTTGCTTTTGCGCTACTGTTTGGTGCTGAAAGGAGCCTCTTTTTAATCCTGGCAACTCTGACATTATCCTGGCAACTCCGACAAAAGTGTTATGATTGATGATGGTTCTGAGCAAACTTTCAGTGCCTTAAGGAGTGAATTGAATGCTGACATTAGCAGTAGTTGGCAAGCTGGTTGAGCAGCTGCATGATCAATGTGACACCTGAGAGGCCACTGGCAGCACAGCTGAGACGTCCTACACCACGATTCATGGTGGGCGGTAAGCATTAAGAGTCTTCTCACCAGTATTGTCCATGTAGAGGTTGAGTTCCATGATGACATGACACCCGCAGCTTGCACTGCGTCCAGCAGTATGCTCAGATCCGCTGTGGTGCTGTTTGCGGCCGTGAGGGCAGCTTGAAGAGTCGGGTATGTTGCTGCTGGCGATGATGAAGGGGCTGCCGAAGGGGCTGCCGCCAATGCTGCAGCAGCTGGCATTGCAGTTTGTGGTTCTGAGGTTGCTGTGGCAGCTGGTGTTTCATTGTTAATGGGCTGATTCATTCCAGGAAAGCGTGCTGGCTGACTGGGGACCTGATCAAGAGACCTGGCATACACCGGAGGTGAGTATGCAAGTGTGCATACATAAATCACCACCGATACTGCAGTGCAGCATCCTCCAAGCATCATGCTGGCGCTGCTCCCAAATGGCAATAGATTCTGGGTGAGAACGAATCTCTTTGCACAAGGACGTACTCAGGAACAGGAGCTGCGCTGTTGTCGGGCTGTCAGAGTCTGGTTGCCAGCAAGTGTCCGACAACATGCACCGTCGCCATTTGGACACCTGCTAGCTTTCTTCATGCTTAGTAGGCCAAGCATTGAGGTATCGTTGTCGAATCACACGTGGCAGCTCACGTAACACCTGCTTGCTCACACGGTACACCAACCTGCGGTCGGCACACCTGCCGTAGAGCGGAGCTACCATGGTAGCCACGAGCTCATGGCTCGAGCCAGCAACACCAAATCAGTGGCCTCTGGCGTACGCAGGAAATAGCTTCTTGACCTGGTGTGACAATGGCAGGCCAATGCTATAGTGCAGGAAGGAGGCTACGGGCAGTTGCCTGTCGACGCGTCACAGTGCCCATCAGCACGATGCCGGCCGTGACAATCCTGATCTCTTACACAACCACAATATCAACGGCCTACTCAAATGGTTTCTGCTAAGCAGACCCTTGCAGTGCTGCTTTGCAGACATCGTCCTGGCAGTACAGAGGCAGCGATGCGGTACTTTACAGAGTCTAAATCACAATGTATAAAGCGCTAGTTTTGGACTGTTATGTAGGAGCTACCCAAGCCACGAGTCGAATACAAATATGTAGAGACTTGTTATTAGTTGTATTAGCACTTGTTGCATGATATGACGCTGTTTGGTGAAGTGATGCCCAATATAGAAACCTGCTGAATGCAGCAAAAACCTTTGGGAACAAGTGCAATGGATGCATCGCGATTGTGAGATGTTGACAGTACATCAAGTGCTCAGAGTATGATCAGGATTACAAACCAATCACTTACTGCCAGTGGTGCAGGTCTATATCGGGAGTCAACGTGCTGTAGTTGGAAGCTGTCATTCCATATGATGCACATCTCTCCACACGCTGAGCAATGACTTGATTGCATATGATGCACATCCTCCAGATTGGAGAAAGGCGACTCTAATATTCAACCATTCTGCAGAGACACGTGCTTGGTACTTTCCTCAGCATACAAATATTGGTGCCTGAATGCATTCAATTGCAAAGTTTGCAGTAATGATGTTACCCAAATTACCCCTAATGTCTGCAGAGCAACCAATCGAGACACCACACTCTCACTGGACAATGCTGGGTGACACACACCCCTCTAGAGTAAGAGCTCTTACAACAGCCACAAAGGAGTATGATCTCACTGCGGTTGTGCAACAATAGCTCGGAGTCACTGCATCAGCACTACTATATACATGACGGCACATGCACCCACTTGTGACGGCTCATGGTGAGCCTGGCGAGCAATATTTTGCCTGCCATATCAGCTAACCTGCATGGTGTCAGAATGTGATCCTCTAACAAACATATCACTGTGCACCACTCTTTAAGAATTCCAAATCCCATTCCATCATCTCATGGTGCATTGCAACTTGGCCCATAATACATTACAACTTGGCCACACTCCCACTCACTGCCTACGCAAGCTCAGTACAACCAGTGGTAAGCCCTATGGAGGGCCTACTCAAGCTGTTGAGTTTGTGCCACCAGCAGTTGGTTCAGTGCTGTTAGTTGCATTGCCAGCCGCACCTTGCGTTGCCGTAACAGTCATGTCAGCAGCACCAGCAGCCACACTACTTGGCACCAGCACATCGTCTACAACATGCACAATACTATCGTTTGTTTCAATATCCCTGTACAGTACGCTCGCATTGTACGTTGCATTGGGGTTTCTGAACGACACGTCATAAGGAGAGCTCCTGGTATCAACAGTGACAGATACATTCCCTCCCCCCAAAGTTGTCACATTAGCGCCATCTGTTGAATTTGTTGAGTTATACACCCCTTCAATGACATGATATGACAAGATCTTGATTAGTGTCGAGTTGTTCTGGGGATGAAGGAGCTGCTGCTGGATGAGGCCCAGCTCAGGCAGTCGCTTCTTGAAGGCTTCATCAGTTGGTGCCAGAATGGTGACATTTGTGAGATTGGACAAGGTTAGGCCTGATGCCTGCATTGACATACAGCAAAGCAGCAGTAGGAGCAACAGCAGCAGGTCCATAAGCCTTATTCATAGGCTCCTTTTTTCAACACAGCAATAACATAACATGGCTTGCTGCAATCTCTACAACCTGGCAGAATGCAATGTGGCTACTAACCCTCAAGCGCTGAATTGTGTGCTGGGAGCGCAATGCCAGGCAGGTGCAAGAAAGAAAGCATGCCCAGTCCCAATGTGTTATGGGTTGGCCTCATAAAAACAACAGATATGGTTGGGACACTGCCGGGCACCATATCAGCAGCCGTCCATGGCAGAGAATGCACTGGAAGTGATGTTATGGTATTCTATCGGTCGAGAATTCTCAGCAAATCAAATTCAAATTGCTGCAACATGTATAATATGGATCTGCGACTTACGTTTAGAGCTTCTGACAGCACTGACAAATTTGCTGATGGTGTGGATGTTGCAGCTCGGAGGCCTGCCTTGATGCTGGGGTAGCTCTGAGTAGTTGCATTCTGACCAGCAGCTGCTGCCAGTGGGGAAGTTGCTGGTCTGGTGATGTTGAGGGTGTCAGCAGCAGTTGCTACTGCGTTCCTCAACGGAGCCCCCTGAAGGAGCTGCCGTGCGGATGCAGTGGACGCCAGTACCAGCACAGATACCATGTGAGGGAGAATTCTCATCATGATTTCTAAAATTACAACAAACGGCCTTGTAGGATAGGTGGGACGTGTGGTCGAAGTTGCACCTGTGTTGACCAAGCTTCACACTAAACGCCAGCGACTGCTACTCTTCGCATTGACTCGAGACGCTCTCTCAGTACAGCATACCTTTTATACAGACGTGCAACAGCAGTGAACCTGTTTTATCTGGTGGAGATGATGCTGTGAGTAAGCATCACGTTCCATGCATCATGTACTGGGGTGGTCATGTCATCTGTCCGCGGCGACAATTGCGGGTTATGACTTCATAGGGCATGTGTGGACGGAAGCAGAGTCGTCAGCACCTTACTGAAGGACAATTTAGTGCTGTCTACTACGGTACGTGTGACAGGGGTAGGAGATAGCGGCATGCCGTCGCTGGTAGACCGTGCATCCGCTGCTGCCCCCTAGCCCGGCACGGACATCGGTCCAAATACTGCCTCTGGCAGCCTTAGCTAAAGCCACTGGTGTGGCTGGGTAATAATTATGCCCCCAGGCTATTCCAGGTGTTGCCTGCCGGTGTCAGGCGCACACTCGATGCTGATGCTGCCGTTGACCGGAATCAGTGGCGGTACCGCTGATGCTGCAGCATCTGTAGTATTTGCGTACGCATCCAGTGGCCTGCCTACTGCCGCTTGATACTCCCAAGACTCGCACAATCGCAGCAAGTCACTCCCACTTCTGTTGTATTGTCTGGCCCGGTCATGATCATTACATGGCAAGTTCTTATGCAACAAAGATCAAACAATAATTTCTGTACTACACCCAGTGTTTAAAACTTCTGCTCTACCCCTGGGTTATTAACGGTCTGGATGTCATATCTCAGACATCTCACCTGCTAGAAGTTCAGCTATCTCCCAATCGGGACTCAGAACGAATCAGTTTCTTAAGAAATGATCACCATTCCACAGTGCTGCACAAACTTGGTTGCCAATCACAGTACCAAGGTCTTAGACCAAATTCCCTGATCAACATTCTA
>LWCB01015695.1:0-12437 GCA_001630525.1 Coelastrella sp. M60 | reverse complement strand
ACTGCATGTAGTGTCTTGCACAGCGTTGTCATGTTCTGCCAAGATACCCTCTCAGTAGTCTTTGCCTAGAAGGCTACCCCAGAGGGGTTGATGTATCGTATGGTATGGCTGGCTCAGCCAGCCGTTTGTTTCTTGCCCAAGGGTCTCGTGGCCGGAATGGGTGTGTCTACTACTAGGCTGCCGGAATATATTAGCCCCACAGCCCGGCCATAATCACCGATGATTGGTGATTATGGGGTGTGATGTCAACCAGCATGCTGATGTTGCAGCTGTATGGAAGTCATGATGCACTCCAATGGAACCCCAAGTACTCTTCATAAGGGCAGCCAGGGAGGCAATTCATCACTATGAAAATACTTGCTGTGACAGTCACTCAGTATTAGTGATTGGATTACTTGCAAGTTTTGCTCTAAGAGTTGCTGTACTGTACTGTACTAGTGCTCTAAGACTTAGAGTACTAGATGATAAACTGGGCACCTCTGAGACAGTCACCCACATCCATCACCAGCGGCGCTGCAGGCCAATCAAGTTGGATCTAGCTAGATGCCAGTCACCAGGGGTGTCCCTGTTTAACTGCCAGACATGTTTTCAACATGTACACTCTGTGATGATGATTGTACAGCAACCTGGTACTCTGCGTGCTCCAACCAAGTTCACATTTTTGGAAATTGAAATTGCACATATACAATGAAGACATCGACACTCCCACCCCTGGGCGGCCAAGCGGGCACCACTTGCTAATCCAAGAGTCACCAGTAATGTTGCAACGACTCCATCCAGATGTCAGACTCTGTTGGCATTGGATACGCGTACGCTCACATTTTAAAAACCATGCTGGAGGAAATTGAGAACAAAATTCCCACAATCGCATCCTTGCCAAGTGCCCCTTGGATACAGGTGCTTACACCCTGGTTTCCAAATGATAATCAACAGACCTCGCATATAGGTGCTTACACCCTGGTTTCCAAATGATGATCAACAGACCTGGCATAAACTTGAACCAACAGACCACACTGACAAATTCAACAGATGAGTCATTTACGTCAACAGCAGCTACTAGCCAAGAAGGTTCCTTGACTGTTGCTGCAGCAGGTAAAAAGTTCAGTTGTATCTGATCAGGGTACAAAATCAGGAAAACCAGCTTTCATCAACACGTTATTGTTGCTCAAGACCGGACCACTCTTGTATGCGCGTGCCACATGTAGTACATGTCAACTGCAACAGGAGACACTGCAATGCATGGCATGCTCAGGCTGATTGCATACGGTACACACATACTGTACGAGACCATGCACAACAGCATCCAATACACCATCATAATCACCACCACCATTAACAGATACCTATCAAGGCTGGTAACTACTGTTTGCAACATAAAAAGGTCATGCTGCCTATCTTGGCACACCATGCTTTCCTGTAAGCTGTTCATAGCACTCGTTCGCCAGGAACGCGCAATGGAGCATCTGGTGGTCCTGCAGGAGCCAAATCAGCAGGCAAGGGCCGCTTGCGGGGGGTAAGATTACCTCCATCATGACCATCACTCCCATTGCCACCTGCTGCCACACTGTCAACACCAGCAGGTACAGCATCAGACCCTGTAAGGTCACCAGGCATCCCTCCTGCTGCACCTAAGGCGTCATCAGCATCACCCATACCTGCATGAAGCAGCGAGTACAAGGTGGAGTTGGCTGTAGGCAGCGGCTTGTGAACAGCTTTGCATGCTTGTCAGGGTCATGGTCATTGTGGTTGTCATCCCACAGAACATGGCAAGGTGGGTCACATGCTCCATTCCTGGTGCAGAGCAGCAGGTGCTGCAACAAGTGGCATACGTCAAATAAGGTCGATATATGCCACCTGTTGGCACCATGTGCCCTGATTCAGAGCTGGTTGAGGCTTGCTTCTACCACTGTACTTGCTGGCACCTGTATGGAAGTATTGCAGCTGCTTGTTCTTCTGACCTGTATCATCCTCTGGCACGCCAGCACCTCCACCAGCTGCCATGTCCAGGTCAAAGTTTGGATTTGTGGTGTCAACTGCAGGGCCAGGGAGAGCTGGTTCTATGGTAGTGACGGGTGTTCGTTCAATATCTTCCATACTGTCACCTCCAGCAGCAGCTGGGACCAGGAGGCCATCATCTTCATTGCCAATGTCAGCAATGCCACCTAACAGCAGAAATGGGTAGAAGGGGCTGACTGCTCTGAATGCTTTGTAAGATGGGGTCTGCTTACTTGCTTTACCCATGCAACACGCTCCAGTGACATCATCACACAGTCCTGCTCATACACAAAGCTCTCTTGGGCATGTCATGTCAACAATCACTACTGCAGGAGCCAGCAGCGCTGCTGAGATGTCATTCAAGACACAAATGCATGTGATGGTGTTGAGCACAGGAACAGCATGCCAGGGGAGGGGACTGTTGTTGACATTGCATGCAATGAACAGCGCGTCAGCACACACCTGTCATGTCAACACCCTGATCGACAGGCAGCCCCGAGTTCAAGGGGTATGTAGGACCACCAACATTAACATCACCATCAACAGCAACTGCCGCAGACCGATCCACAGCTGATGAAGCAGGGACTGCAGCACTGGGTGGAGCATTGGATGACGCTGGTGGTGTGGCCATGGGTGATGTTGCTGCTGCTGCCGCTGAACTGAGTGCCTCACTGACCAATGGGCTGAGGCCCACTGATGTTGGCACCAGGGACGGCATTCGCGCCTGATCGAGAGCAACATCAACCTGCACATGAAGCATACCGATGTGATTGAACAGTGGCAAGAGGTGAACCACAGAGGTGGTTCTCAGTGATTTATATTGAGCCTAGATATGTATGCAGATACAGCGGAGGGTGAATTTTGTAACACAATACTGGACAATGGGTACAGCTGTGGGCACGGCTAACAACTGCGTTGCCGGTAGGTCAGTTGCTTGACCTGGGGGCCTTGAGACTGTTCAGGTTCAGAGTCACCAAGAATGCAATTTGTTGTATCATGACACAAAGACTGACATCAGCGGGGTATAGCCACCACTGCTCAGCAATGTTGCGCATCCATAGTGTACTTGTCAAACTTACTACCTCTGATAGCAGATGATAAGGTCCACAGTGGACACAGCATCTGCGGATCTCGGATCTATTTTGTACAACACCTTCAAATGTGCTGCATTCAAAGTTCTCATTACCTGTTTTGCAGCAGCGAATGCTGTCTCATTAAATGGTGGTAGGTTTGCTGCTTCAGGGTGAGGTCTGCTGGGAGCACGTACCTGAGACGAAGCACAGACATATAACAGCAGTAACATAGCTGAGCTATAACAAGGCAGCAGGTGCAGCAGCAGTAGTGGCAGCACTAGTAGTAGCAGTACAAGCAGCAGGGGAACCTGAAAGAACCTGCTTGATGCAGTCATCAAGGGAGAAGTTTGTCACATGAGCCCCATACTCAGCCCTGTTGGGACCTGGAAACTCGCTAGAGTGAGGCACTGCTTGCCAAACTATCAAGTAAATCACGGCCAAGCGGTGATTACTGCCAGCTGCAGCATCAACACTGAGTGACCACCACGGCATGTGAGTGCAACTCTCATCATGAGAGCTCGGAGCATCAAAGCAGTCCCCAAAGGCTGCTTGGCTGCTTGCGCCAAATCTGCATAAAGTCAGCACTTCAACAGCCCAACTTCACCCACCTTGGCCGCCTCAAAGTAGATTCCCAATTGCAGTTGAGTCTCAGCATTCAGAACAGCAGCCAACTGGGGGAGTAGTGTGGTCTCCTCCTCCTGTGTGTCAGAATCACACGTACACAGCTCTTAGTATGTCCTAGGTTGATTGCTTCTGTCTGTTTTGAAGGGTCAGGCACACAAAGCGTATACATGCCGCGACTTGCAGCTACCCAGGTCGGTTGCAGAATGCACAACAGCAAGTTGTTCGCGCTGACAAATACCAAGGGGTTCTCACTTGCATACTGACCTGCATGTGTGTAATCATGTTGTCCAGGGTTGCTCTTAGCTGCATGTCAAAAGTTGGATCTGTGACTGCCAGGGTGTCCAGTGTGGCCAGCATGGTTTTGACTGCAGAGTGCTCATTGAGCAGCTGATCAGCAGCAGCAGCACCCAGGGTGGACCTCACTACTGGGTACAACACAATCTCCTCCTTAGCAGCATGACTTGAGAGTGCCTGAAGGAGGAAAAAGTGCCGATGGAGTCTGTAGCCCTCAAAGTCCACCCGATGTACAGAAACTTCCGTCAAACAGGAAGTGCGTACAAATGCAGTGGCAAGTACCATGAATGCAATGGCGGACGTAGCTGAACTGCCAGCGGCTGGTCTTAGGTGGATATTGTGTTCAAGCTGGCGGTCGAGCAATACAGTAAGCGCTGTGCACCGTTTCAAACACGAGTGATTCATCTCAGCCAACTCCTGTCTGCCTTTGCTGTTCATGTCAGTAGCAGTGGCTATCCATCTGGTAGCCAACCAGAGGGCCTCCTCACCATAATCATGTTCCAAGCCAAGATCTGTTTGAGTTCCAGCGTAGTTGCTGGGGATCTGTATGCGTCTGCGTGGAGTTCAAATGCTATCAGCTGCAGGTGCTCAGAAGTCAGCTAAGCATACATCACTGCCCATCACAACCCGCTTACCATACATGGCGCGAACACAGTTGTGATCCAGAACCACCAAGTTCAAAACGGACATGCTGATCTGCGTGCTGCATTGTCAACACGTTCAATCAGGTGATCCCAACCATCTAAACTGCGGACCTGTCTGCATATGGATGTCGTGCCAACCTGATGGTTGTAACCCCTACTGCAGCTGAGACATTAGCTGCCATGACATTAGATCCGACTTGCGCCGCAGGAACTGCAGGAACAGCAGCCGGATTCTCCATGCGACACTGACGGTATTTAAGTGACTTTGTTTGATTGATGTATCCGTCACGTTGCGCAGCAGGTAGCAGGGAGGTGTCCGCGCCAATCTACGTTGGATTGGTGACAGAGCAAATGCTCGGGTGTATCTTGATTCTTTGAACATGTACTGCAATAAGCGATGCAGCGGTGACTTGGCTGCAACAGCATGACATCACCGCGCGGTGGTGGCATGATCGTATCGGATGTTTGGGGTACAGGCTCTCCACGACGCGCTGCAGCAGTGCATACGGCATGCTGCAAGTAAGATTTTTGTCTGTCAAGCATGTGCTTTTGACGCCGCTGTTGACCGTTGTTACCGTTGGCGCCAGGTAGTCATTGATGCGTCAGAGGCTGCATGCATTGGCCGAACCATTGGATCTGCTACACGCATACATGTACATGCATAGTGCAGGTGTATGCAGTTGTATAGAGCGATTCAGCGTACTTCGTTGCACTGCCTGTGAGTTTACCGCCATAACGCTTGTTCCTACGAGGTCTGCAGTGGGAGCGTTAGCATCTCGACGTAACCTGCGTCAACAGGAATCAAGGTGTGCCTCCCTCCGCTATATCCTATAAATTCTGGTACCATTGCAACGCGTGTTCAACTACGAACTGCCAACACCAGAGGGGCTGCTTGTGAGCTATTTTAGCGTGTTGCCTGTGAACAATAGAACAGTCACAGCTACGTGTACATGCGTAACGCTTCACGGCGTCTTTCACTGCTCTAGCAACACTTCCATTCCTGTTCGCGACAGTGACATAGCTCATCAGCTGCTTGTGCAGGCCTGCAGCATCAGTAGCAACCGCAGCAGTCAAACCGCCACTAGCTTATGTATAACTTTCTCCCACAGATGTCCCTTGGGCCCAGTGAGGAGGTCAGGTTCTACGTGAACCTGCTGAGAAACACTCTGTTTGGACCCAAGTATGACTTGCTCAAGATCCCTGGACCACCAGGCTACAGATTGGCAGGTGTGAGAACACTGGGACTGCACAGACAAAAGCAGCCATCAACAGCAGCAGCAGCGATGTTAGGACCGCCATCATTGCTCGTCAGTTTCATTGTTGGCACTGCACAATTGGAGCCTTGCTGACTGGAGGCATGTCAACAGCAGTTTGCTGTACCACCAGAAACTTGATGCACAGCCTCACAGTATGACGGCAGGGCACTCCCAATGGACAACAGGCTGGTGAAAGTTGCTTTGCTCATCACATGAGCAACATGCCAGATCTGTCTGGCTGCTGTGCCTGAACAAGCACCACTCATTCCGAAAGGCATTGTTGTCCTGCATTGCAGGTCACATCCCGCACATGATGCGCCCTGATTACCACATTCAAGCACTGGAGTGGGCCAACAAGTACGGTGGCATCTGCCGGTTCAGCCTTGGTGGTCAGCACATTGTACTGGTCTCAGATCCACAGCTGGTGTCGCAGATTCTGGGCAGAGGGCCCGGCAGCCTGCCTCGCAAGTAAGCAGTAGTTCACAGCAGGACTTGCAGCACCAGTCCGCAACATCGGCAGTGCATTATTGGCTGTTACTGTTTCTACAACCACGTGCGGTGCTGTATATCTTTGCGGAATATGGTGCTGCTTTGTGCCCTTGTACAAGCGAGGGTTGGGCAGCAAGTAGACCAGACTGCAATCAGCCGTCAGGCTCTGTAAGGTTGTCTACGGCATCACTATGCTGTTTAAGAGGGTGACAGGCCTCATCAGATACTTCTCTCTCACAATGGATGAACACTAACAGGTAGCAGTCAGCATCAATAAGTAGCACATAAACAAGCACGAAACAAACTTGATCTGTCCAAACACTTTTGCCTTGCAGGTGCATTGGTTACCAGTTCTTTGATCTGGCCACCAATCACTTGGGTCGCCGCAGCTTCTTCACAACAACAGATGAAGAGCAGTGGCTGCTAATTCGCAAGGGTTGTGCTCAGGCTTTCTCACAGGCAAACATCAGGTGGGGCTTCAGACCTGACTGGTTGCCGTGCATCCCCACAAGCGCTGTCCTTATAGCCATGGGTTGACAGTATCGGCTTATGTAGAGAACTAACAGACACACTGCACATGCTGTCATTGACAGAGCTGGAATGCTTTGTTCTGTTCACATATGCTGTTTGGAACCTGGAGCGACAACAATGGTACATCCCTATCCTCTGTAAGCACTGTGACAGCAGATATACCATGGCGCTGCTTTGTCTGTCGTACAGGCGCTACTTCACTTGCGCCCTCAAGCACGCCCAGGAGCTTGCTGAGCAGGTCAAGATCACCGCTCAGCGCAGCAAGGCAGGCTGTGTTGAGATGCAGGAGCAGGTGGAGATGATGTTGCTGGACGTTTTCCTGGAGGGACTGTTTGAGATTGACCTGCGCAGAGTCAACAGCGAAGAGGTGAGACAGAGAGGAGAGTGTGGACCAGATATGCATCATAGCATTACAGCAAGCTTCAGCCCTTTCACAGTAGCACACACAGCCCTCTGGGAGGGTACATGTCTTCTACACGTTACACGCCAGAGCAGTTTATCAGCTTGCAGCTGATGTTGGGTGCTTAGCGGCATGTTGCTGTTGCATATAGCAGGGGTGGCTGCTTCATTCAAGCTGCTATTCTTGTATAGTGCTCTAGCAGTTTGAGACGGCAGCCTGTTGCTGATGATTGGCAAGAGCCCTGATCTTGAGCCTGTGCTTGTTGACTGCTGTACTACTGCAGATTGGTCATGCCATGAACACTGTGCTTGAGGAGG
Source organism: Coelastrella sp. M60 (assembly GCA_001630525.1). NCBI lineage: Eukaryota > Viridiplantae > Chlorophyta > Chlorophyceae > Sphaeropleales > Scenedesmaceae > Coelastrella > Coelastrella sp. M60. The sequence goes on along the minus strand of LWCB01015695.1, from coordinate 4,814 downwards.
CCAATGAGCGTATCAAGTTCCCTCTTAGAAAGCTGTTCATTAATGCAGTGAACCCAAGGGTGAGCAGCAAACTTGAAACGCTTGTGTATGCATGTGTTGCTGTTGTTTGCATGACCGTGGCTTTGGCTTTGGGCTTGTCATGAGTGTCATGACATGCAGCTGATTCGCCCCATTTCAACTCACCTTGCAAACATATCACGCATTGTGCTGTATTCTGTATGCAGTGGTCATACAAGGTATGGCATGCGCAGCATGTACTGGGTGGTTTGTATGAGCGCATCTATGACACCATCCGCAGCAGAGGAGTGCCACCAGAAGATGAAACAGTGCTATGGGCTTGTCTGGCAAGACTCAAAGATCCAGCTACAGGTGATCATAGGTCCTCTGGCATACTGGACTGGCAGGGATGGAAGCCTAATCACAGTTTGCAGTGTCTTGATCTACTAGATCTGATGGTACTAGGTCTGATAGTATCAGCTCTGCCAGCAATAACCAACAGCAGTATTCATATCCTGGAGGTAGAAGCCAGTAGGGAGCCACTTGAATGCTACAATGCACAACCCACAAACTGCAGCTTACCACTTGGTGTATACATGTGAGCAAGATGTGCTTGGGAGCTTGGCCGGTTTTCTCAGTTGCGTTCATGTTGTGTTTCAAATAGGGAAGCCCCTGACCAAGGAGCAGCTGCTACCTGAGATTGGCGCCTTCATTCTTGCTGGATTTGACACATCAAGCCACACAATTGCTTGGTGCCTGTGAGTGCAAGCCCTGCAGCTTTGCATGACAGTCGTCTGCGCCCCGGCTGCAGTTGTGCATGCAAGATGATAGTGGTGCCCAGACAACAGTGGCAAGATATCTGGCATGCACTCTCAGCTCTGCACAAAAACTCCTGGGAATATGTGTAACAGTAGACCAGCCCACAGCATTGCTGCCCATGCAGCAAAGTGCCTCACCCTGCCTGTGCTTCAGCATCTGCTGCAGGTATATCAGCTGTTGTTCTGGATGTGTCGACAGTGCTGTTTGACTCACAATCAACTTGGTTTCCATGTACTGCACTTGCACAGATTCAACATTGCAGCTCATTCAGATGTCCAGCTCAAGATCAAGAACGAGCTCAGTGCTGTTGGTCTGCTGTTCCAGGGGCAGGTGAGTGATGAGTGCTGCAGTTGTGTGCGATTGTGGGTTGTGATTCTTTGCTAGCAGCCACAAGGAACCACACAAGAACTCCTTTGAGGGATAAGTGCTTGTTTGCTTGGCTATCTGCCCTGCTTGCATAAAGGATCTCATCTGCCTGTCAGGCACATCAGGATATCTGTTGCTTTGTGGTTTGTGGTTTGCTCCATGAGGGTTGCTTGTTCTCCCACTCAGTGACTGCTGCTGTTTAATCCCTGCAGGGTAACTGTGTGACCCCCAGGCAGCTGAGTTATGAGGACCTCACGCGTTTGCCTTACCTTAACGCAGTTATTGATGAGACCATGCGCATGTACCCAGTAGCAGCAACAGGATCAGTCAGGTAACAACTCCCAACAAAAGCAAGTATAACCTGACCTGTAGATCGCAGACATACTGATGGTGACATCTTGGCAATAAGGCAGCAGTGTGTGAATGCAAAGCTGCAGCATGTGCATGCTTATGGCAACTTGCTGCGGCACGTCAAAGCAGACGGATCAATTGCACTTACAGTGGTGTGTGTTATTCCCTGCAGGGAGACCACTGCCCCCACCCAGATAGGCCAGTACAAGATTCCTGAGGGCATTGTGGTGTGGCCCATGATCTACGCCCTGCAGAACAGTGTGCAGAACTGGGAGGAGCCGGAGAAGTTCAAACCAGTAAGTGACAGATACACCGAGGCGACCATGAGTGGCATTGCTGAGCGACAGCACTGGGACAGACTACCAAGGACGCCTGCAATAAAGCAATAATGTGCTGACTGGCGCAAATAGCTGGCAGTTTCAGCAAGAGGCAAATACTGCAGAGGCACATAACTGGTCAGAGGTCAGGTTCCCGCAGCCACATGACTCGATGCAAGAGTACAATACTTATCAAGGGTTAGATGAGGGTGATTCTTCCTTCACTCATGTGTGTCACATATGTTGCGTTGCAGGAGCGCTGGCTTGAGAACCGTGATTGTGCATACGTTCCAAATGAGGATGGCATGTCAGAGAGTGACCGGAGGGTACGCAGGTTTGCTCCCTTCTCAGACGGTTTGAAGAACTGCCTTGGCCAGGTGAGTTGATGCAAAGGGCATCTAAACCTGTGTAGTCAACAAGGGCAGCCAACAGTTCTTCGCACGAACAGATGTGCCTTGGTGGGACACTGCTACTGGTATGAGAATGTGTGCAAATTACCCATACTGGTATGAGAATGTCAGCTAGGTGCTGCTGGTATCATGCAAGGCCTGCAATTAAAAAACATTGATAATGACCAAGAAAGCTGTCATGTGGTAGTGTGCTGGGTGCATGACATCACTTCAGGACAGCCTTCTTGGTCACATTGGTATATATGGCTGCATCATGACACTCTAATGCCAATGGTGCCATGATGCTAACTCTGATCCATTGTCATTGCTGCTTCAGGCACTTGGTTTGATGGAGGTTCGTACAGTGCTAGCCACCCTTCTTGGCCGCTTCTGGTTTGAAATGGCCCCCAGCATGGGTAAGGCTGAGACTGTCAAGAAGAACCAGCAGATTGCTCTCACACTGAAGATGAAGGAGGGCCTCAGTCTGGTGGCACTGCCTCACGAGGAGCAGCAGATCAAGCTCAAAACGGCAAAGAGTGGGGGCACATGGGCAGCCAGGGCCATTGCAGCAGCAGCAAGAGCACCTTCAGGGCCTCTCAACTGAGGAGATGGGGTTGCAGGCAAACCAGCAAAGGCAGCAAGCTCTGTCAACTGAGCTGCAGTTGTTGGTGGTGGCCTGGTCGAGTGCCGTGAATAGTCAGTACTTTTGTGTCAACAGTACTGCTGAGGCATCTGGCGATCAGTGTCAGTCCAACTATAGGGGCAATTTGTGGCCCAGGTCCAGGGCTTCATGATGTCGCTGCGATGATGAAGTGGAGCGTCTGCTTCAAATGTTATCAGGCAACATAAGGTGCGGGGGTAGTGCATTGCAAAAGGGGGGGGGGCACATTAGGCAGAGAAGAGTGATAAGAGAAGACTGCTGTGTGTAGAGTTGTCAGCCTGGGAATCTGATGATGTTGCCGCAGTAGTCCCAGGGCAGCAAGCAGCTTGGTGTGCCAGGGGGTCGAGTTATGCTTGGTGGTCAGATCACCAATTGCAGGAGCTGATGCGGATTTTATGCTCAGCAGTGTGAAAAGGGTTGTCAGCAACCACTCCCCTTGGTATTACACCTATATTGCTGCTAGTGCTCTGGCAGCATAAGGCCGTCTTGCATGAGTGATTCATTGAGATGGACATGTTGAGAGAGTGTGGGCTTGTGTTGGTTGTTCATCTTACACAGGGGATATGAATAGTATGTATGTATATACACCTGGTGCAGGCCATTGGAAGGTGGTAAGCATAAAAACTGTTTGTGTAGTGTAGTGTGACTTGATGTGAAGTGCCACTGCTGTGCCCAGTGTTGCGTCAGTAAGATATGTCATGATAAGGTTATATACCTGCTGCACATGTCTTGATTGTACAATCTGCTGGGCATGTATTTGCCCTGACCAGGTCTGTACTTGAGTATGATTTACTGCATTCTGTGACTTTTGTAGAGTATGCTCCTATTGACCGCAAAGCTGCAATATGCTGTTTGGTATGCTGTTTGGTTCAAAGCCTTCTGAAATGCAGAAATGCAAGATATGAGCAGGTCAGCAAGTATGTTCATTTCGATGCTATGTTGTTGTCCGTGTGCCAGCCCTATCTGCTTGGGACACATTGTATGTGGCAGGTGGCCATTTGCGGCTGCCATACCGTTAGAACAGGAAGATGACTGGCACTGCTGAACAGCGTGTCTGTTGAATGTGCTTTGTTGCTTGTGTATACATCATGCACCGGTTGTTCATCGTTGTACAGTGCCCGTATCGGCTGAACAAATATGCACAGGTTCTTGTCCACTATGAGGAGTGCAAGGTGTGCAAGGTGTGTGTCACAGGACGGTCCTGCCCAATTTGGATTGGACATGTGTGCATGAATAAACTATAGTTTGGTGTGTACATTGCGCTTCATTTCTTGTGTAACTGCTTGAGGAGCTTACAGATGTACTGTCTGTGTTCCGCTCGTGGACTGCCAGCCAGCTGCTGGAGCAATTGGAAACAGTTGCAACTGCTGTTGCAATTGCAAGCTCACTGTCTGCTGGCCATCAGTTGCATCACAAGTCAACCAAGCAGTTACCAAGCACCACACCAGCTTTTACACTATCAATGCGTTGAACATAGGAGGGGATTGGCTTGCACAGAGGAAGATAGATGCGGAGGACTGTACTGCACACTTTGACGGACACGACGCTGTAAGGGCGACCACACGTAGCAAAAAATCACATGTATGGCAGAATGTGGTGAAATTGCAACTGATGCTGCAAAAACAATTGACCCTTGGCGAACCAGCTCGACACTGCGCCGGGTTAAACCCAACACCGTGGCTGCACAATCCGGGGCGGTTCCGACGATCTTGATTGGTACTCCTACAATACCTAGATGTAGGTCGTTGGCGAGCTGTCTGCTGCACGCGCGTCCTGTGAACTTCATCTTACGGCAGCAACATGGACGAAGAACCACCAGTGTTCCTTGCTTATCAACCTTACAAGGGTCCAGCATCAATACCACATGTTCCGGGTGACTTTTTCGGGGCCTTCTTCCTAGCAACAAATGTATGC
>LWCB01015691.1:0-13608 GCA_001630525.1 Coelastrella sp. M60 | reverse complement strand
AAAAAAGATGGATTGACAAGTCATTGTTTTCTAAATCAGTTTTGTGACAGAATTAACGAAAAACCCTCCTGTTTTCCTTTGCCGCCTTTTAACCCCCCCCCCCCCCCCCCCCCCTTCCATGTGTTATGCCACCACCATGTCCCAACCATCATTGAGATTGCTACTTAACAATGTCATATCTATGTCATGTGTTATAAATGTGTGTTACATTCCCAACTCCAGGTTGATACTGTCCCTATCTGGTCACCTGAGAAAGGTCCCGCTGGCCCTGACAGAATATTCCGTGAAGCAGAAGATGAACAAGGAATCAAACAGATCAGTATCGAAGATACGGCGTACTGGTTCTCAGATCTAGGAGGTGTGTAGCGGCATCATCACAAATAACATACATAACGACTAGGATTAATTAAGAGTATAGTTCTCTATGGTTTATTTTGCATTCACCTACAAGCAAATGGCATCATAAATCTGCCTATAATGCATAGCCTGGATTCTGGTTTTGTTGCATAGCGTGAAAACACATCCCATTATGATATGCTCGTGTACATGAGATCATGTAGGTAAGAGAAGTTTGTGGCTATGTTGTGTGTTACAACAGGAATGGAGATGCCTCGCACCCAGATGATCAGAAGGATCGATGATTATGATGCTGAACTGATCGATGAGCAGGTGAGAGGGATTGCTGCTGCTGTTGATGGAGAGGTTTGCTCACAATGTATGGCAGCAATGGTATGTCAGCAGAACAGAAGCAGCAGCAGCTGTTTTGTGCTACCAGCAGCCGCCGCCATAGCAGGTGCCTTTGACCGTAGCAGCTGTCCTTAGCAGTAGCAGGCAGCAGCAGCAGCTTTGTCAAGTTGCATAGGCAATCTCCAAGGTTGACGCCACTTTTTAGTCTTACTGCTAACAGCTATCTGCCGCCCTGCTGCTGCTACTGCTGCTGCTGCTGCTGCTGCGTGTCATATATGACTTGATCATTTTTGTTTTCGTTTTTGACTGCAGCTTCCTTGTGCTGAGATTGAGGGTTGTGAGCCGAGATTAAAGTTGGCTGATCTGGAAGAGGGAGATGAGTTGGTGAGGAATGATTAGCAGCAGCAGCAGCAGCAGCAGCAGCAGCAATTTTTGGGGCCCAGCAGCACCAGCATCACTAGCAGCATTGATTGATTGCTGGCTGCTTGTATCGGTATTGGTTTGGCCTTCAGCAGTACAAGAATCATATATGCATGTCGATAAGGTCTGTCTTAAAGTTGCACCGCCGCTCCTGTCTTACTTGGTGGTGGTGCTGCTGCCGCTGCTGCTGCTCGTTGTAGATTGGCGTCATCACTGACATCTGGTTGTTTCACGGAGCGCTCATAGACTGTCTAGCTGAGTACAAGGGGTAAGTAGGCGACAATCAAGCCAACAGGAACCAAATTCAATCACAATCTCATGTATTGGAGAACTCATATAGACAGGAATGCAGAATCCCCTTGCTTGCTGTAAGCAGCAGCAGCAGTAGCATCAGCAGCAGAATTTAGCCCGTTTAGAGTCTTAATGCAGATGCCGGAGCCATCAACTCAATATCAGCAACAACATATCACTGCCATCCATGTTTTGTTGACCTCAGGTTGGTCCCTATCCGTCAACTTGAGTGGGAGGATGTCCACGACTTGTTGATGCCCGGGACACAAGTTGTCGTCAAAGTGCACAAAATCAGTGAACACCCCAAATACAGGTACGAGTGTTTTGTGAATTTGTGTAGTACAGCAAACTCCCTCATATATGCAAAACACTACTATGCTATTGCTCCCTCTTTATGTTTTGACGCCTTGTGGACTTCACAGCTTCCCAGGTGGCTTTTGCAACCAATGAGTAGAGCTATCAAGGTGTTAGGGCCCGTAAGATTGAGAGTTGAGAGCGATGACATCATTACCTCGCATCTGCTGCTTTTTTAAATGAATTTAGATTTCCCATTCATCTGGAATTGATAGAGCCAGCTGAAGCAGCAGCATTGATCATGAAGCCCGACGAATACAAAGTCCCCGCAAACATTGGATGGTGTTCAGATCAAGGATGGGATATTCAGGAGATTGCAAAGCAGTTAGATCGGCCTTATGAGGATATGGTTGCTTTATGGGAGCCGGATCATACGGATATGACTGATAATATTCAGTATGCAATGGGATTTGATGCATCTGATGCCCACCCATACCCAGGTATGACATTGTATATTGTATGTGTATATGATGTGCATGCATGATTTTAACATTGTGTATTGTATGTGTGTATGTTGTACATGCTTGAGTTTAAGTGCATCTGTATGAATCTATTCATGTCATGTACATGCAATAATCCGATGGAGGTGATCAAGCTGTGTAGATAAATCTGTATTATCTCACTGCCGGGAATTGTGAAAGCGCTATCATACTCTGCAACTGTCATAGCATGTGTTGTGCCATGTATTGTACCATATGTTACGTATGTTTTACTTTTACCAGGTGACTGGATCACCCGTGAGGTGTTTGAGGAGGAAGGCATGATGGATGAGGTGCAGAAATCTGCTGTAGCTGAGTCAATGAGAGCAGCAGAGGATATGGCAGCAGCAGCAGCAGTGGGAGCAGCAGCAGGTAGTGGTGGCAGTGCTTGGGGTATCTGAGAACATCATTCTGAGCTGATAGTTCAAATCTACACCTGTTATGTTGTTACGGAGAGTGGCCCAGCAAACAAAGCCAACAAACGAAGCAGCCGTGACGGCTTCAGCAGAGGAGCAAAAACCAACGGTTGTTGTGTGAGCAGCAGCAGTAGGTCCTTGGCTCGTGGTCGTACTCTGCTCCTGGGTTGGATTACTTACCCAGTAACTAGCTTTCCTCTCAGGTCACAACCTTATGATCACCACCCGGTGATTGAGAAGCCTTAGTAACAAAGTCATTGTGTATCTATCATCCTGAGGCACAATGCAGCGTAGCTGGGGAAAGGTGCAGTGATTATCTGAATGCAGCACGCTCATTGCTTCAAGCCCATACTCCTCAATGGGCACTGCCTGTCTAATGCTCGATAGAAAGCTGCTGAGCAGCTGTTGTCTATGTCATAGACATTATTGCTCATCATTATGATGATGGTGCGGCTGATCAGTGACAGTTGAACAGCAACGACGGACCGCTCGATCACGTGACCACCACCACCCAGCACGCATGTATGTATGTATATATATAAACTACCCATCAGCCATAGAAAATTGCCGTCGGGCACCCAGCACGCATGTGTTAGCAGCTTGCAGCCAATTGATTAGAAGGTTACATGAAGCAGCTTGCCCATTTGAGGGAGCCAAAAACCACCATCATGCTCCCTGAACTGAGTGGGTGTGGCTGAACCAGCAGAGTAGAGCCACACAAGGACAACCAACAACATCATGTAAGCTAGAAACTCAATATACCACACCCCTAGACCAAAATTGATGCCATAGCTCTTCTGATCCTGATCAGATGGGAGGCGGTCAAGTTGGTCAGATCAAGAACAGAAAGGTATGGCACACCATGCTATGCTGGCGTTGAACATGCACGGTACACTCGTTTCCACATGTGTCACATATACTATGGCAGCACAAACAGCACTGCACAGAAGAAGCGTGCAATATGCCTGAAAACCTGCAGAGAATGGACATCACGAAAACTTCAAAAACTTTGACAGCTGCCTTGACATGCAGACTGCAATGACAACCACACACTGCCTCCAGGCGGCCGCTACCCAGTAGGCGTCAGCGTCAACATTTTTCATTGCTGGCATAACGACAGTGCTCAGCATAACAACTCACAGCCCTCCTCCCTCATTGCAGCAGTAAGATATGCCAGCACGTGCACTATCACAGCAAGTGCAAAAGCACTGTCGATCATACTTGAGTCCTGTTGGCCTCCAGCACACATTACACTAGGCAAGCAGCATCAGATATGAAGCCATATGAAGCAGTGTGCACTGGAAGGCCGACAAAGCTGGAAACACAAGGTCACTGCAGATGTAAGCAACATAATGTGAGAACACTATGAGAGTGCACAAGTGATGTCTTGGAGTGCCGTCAGATACATCATGGTCCGACTGCTACACGGCGTAAAAAGCTGCCATACGAAGCCGTCCAACAGCTTGCAACCCTTCACACAGACTGAACCCTGACTGTAGATCCATGAATGGTTGGCTCATAACTGTCACAACACTGACACCACTACAGAGCCTGCAGAAGGCAGAAAGGAAGGGGTGATGCTGCTATTAGGCCAGGCTAATGTGGTAACCCCCATAGAGCATACACCTAAGCAATGATATTACAGCCACAATGTTAGGCCGATATCCCACAATGAACACACCTAAGCAATGAGTATACAGCCACAACGTTTCAGGCTGATATCCCACACTGAAAAAACCTAAGCAATGAGTATACAGCCACAACGTTTCAGGCTGATATCCCACACTGAAGAAACCTAAGCAATGAGTATACAGCCACAACGTTTCAGGCTGATATCCCACAATGAAGAAACCTAAGCAATGATAATACAGCCACAATGTTAGGCTGATATCCCACGCAAAATACATCTAAGCAATGAGTATACAGCCACAACGTTTCAGGCCGATATCCCACACAAAACACACCTAAGCAATGATAATACAGCACAATCTTTCAGGCTGATATCCCACAATGAAGAAACCTAAGCAATGATAATACAGCACAACCTTTCAGGCTGATATCTCGCACTACACATCCCCAAGTGATGATTGCCCCCCCCCCACAGAGTGATTCACCCTGTTGCACAGCTTGATACACATCAGCTAACATCCTGAAGGATGATCATCTTGCCTATTTGACTACCACACATAGACCAATAAACACCATCCCCTGGAGCTGATCACTAGCTGGACACCAACTTAAGGATTCGGCCGAGCTCAAACAAACATATCTACCTTCTTGCAGTGGTACTACACTTGCATGCACAATGATATCATAATGCAGATGAAAACCATGGCCATGCATGAACAACCTAAAGTACACTACCTTATACCCAGTAAACTCTCTGTGTCCCACAACCACTGTGTATGCACGCGATGAGCGAGTCTGATATGTCAAACTGTCAACACAAGCATACCCTGGTAAAACCATGTTGGTTGATGCAAATTGTGGTGGCAGTAACCAACATTCTACTGTCGGCAACACCTGCTGGGCGTCAACATAGAAAATGATTTAAGCTATCCTGTGGGAACTGTTATGATCATAATACTCAACATCATGATCCTCATCCTGCACGTCAGACTTCCAAAAAGCAGCATCACAGTTCAGAGTGATGCGTGATCACTGTGCCAAAAAGATAGAGGCAGGTGAGATCACATCAACAAGATCACATTGTTGAACACTCACATTTTCTGCCCACAATCTCTATCGTAGAATGCACTGTCAACACCATCTCTCCACGATCTCTATGGTCAACATGCTGCATGGGTACAAGAAGTGATGAGCGCACAGATATACTGGAGCACACGATCAACATGGTTCACCAGCTCACAACACCCCAGCAGCATAGTGTGCTCGAGTATACCTGTGCAACCAAAAGGTCTGCAGTATGATAATCTTGACCATGTGAATGCAGCTATGATACACAACCTGTCACTGATCCTGCAAGTGGTGTTCTGACCAGCCAAGTTCTCAGAAACTCGTCGCACAGCAGTAAACAATAGACGTCATCGTCGCAAATAATGACGTAATATCTTGATCAGAACTGTCTCTGTGTCATGTCAGCACAACAGCACATATCCCAGAAGCAAGCATCATCAAAGACGCAGTGAATGGCATCAGCAAGTCAGACACCAGATACTACATGCATGCTGCCTGTTGCATGGGCCAGCTCGACAGATCTGCAAATCTCCGCACAGAACTCACACAGCCACCTTGAGGCAATTCATGCAACCTGGATATCAGGGCACTGTGCCTGAGCCGGGCCGCTTGCCACGCTCAATGGCGACCTTCAACGCTGCGGACGCTGTGCACCCGGCAAGATGCTGTGATCTCAGCCCTGAGCGCCATGAGCATTTTGTCCCTGCAGGACATGCTGGTGCTCACGGGCTGCGGCTTCAGCACCAGGATCAGCCACTGTACCGTTGGTGAGGGCATCCTGCTGAGCACCTGATGGCAGGAGTCTGTGCTCTATCTCCTCTGTGGGGCTTGGGAGTGGAGCCCTGGCTGCTGCTGATGATGAGGATGATGGGTCACTGAGGGACCTCATGATGGGAGTGCTTGTGATGGTGGTCGATGGGTTGCCATGCTGGGTTGGGCCCCCAGAATCGCTGGCTGACGCGGAGGTCCCTGTAGGAAGCAGATACAGGGATGATATGAGCACGCTTACGGCAACAGTACTTTACTAGAAGAGCAGCAAGGATCAAGAAGTACCTGAAACATGCAGCCAGCTGAGCAGTGTTTTACATGTTTGAGCAGACTCATGGCCTTCTGGTGATTGCAGGAGACATGACTTACCTGCAGCACTTGTGGTGGCAGGCACGCCACAGTTCTCAGTTGAGAGGTCCTGGCTGGCAGGTGGCACCTCTGCAACAGAACAGCAGATGCGGGGACAACATAAGCACGCTCAAGGCCACGGCACTTGTCTGAAAGAGCAGTAAGGATAAACAAAGGCCTGGAACATGCAGCCAGTTGAGCAGTATTACAACATATTGAGGAGACTGTTGGCCTGCAGGTGACACAAGAGACATGGCTTACCAGCAACACGATTTGCAGGATGATCTGCTTTCAGCCACCATGCTGGCGGAGCCGGGCCATCTAGCACCCTCAGTCTTTGCTCGTATTTCTCTGTCTCTTTGAGGTATCGAGGGTGGGCGTAGCAGGTTGTGCCGGCGTAGGCAATCCAGATGGGATCGTTGGTGACAAACCAATCGCAATGCTTCATCTTACGGCGGTACTTGTCCATTGGGTCAAACACCACTGCAGGCAGCACATGCAGGGATAAAATTAGCCACGTTTGCGGCAACAGTACGTTCAGCAGAAGAGCCGTGGAATAGAAGAGCTGTAAGCATGAATAAGTGCATGAGATATGCAGCAAGCTGAGCTGTATTACGACGTGTTGATAGGACTAGTGGCCTCCAGGTAACATGAGAGACGCGGCTGAACTTCATTTTCCTTCTTTCCAGATGTGGGCATGCAGCACTCCCCACATGTAGAGAGAAGGATGATGAAGGTAAGCGGTGTCCCCTGTGCAACATGCGGCCAGCTGAGCAGTGTTACATCATGGAGAACAGACTAGTGACCTCTTGGTGGTCACAGGAGACACGGCTTACCTTTTGGGGGGTCGAGACAATCCAACAGTGATGGGACGTCACTATCCAGCAGGGGAGGAGACTTGCTTGGTCGTCTGACGCTCTCTGCAGGTGACAGACGCAGGGATGTTATAAGCATGCTTGAGGCAACAGTACACTACAAGAGCCACAAGGATGCACAGGGCCGGAAACATGCAGCCAGCCCCGAGCAGTGTCAAAAAAATTGAAGCAGACTAGTCTCTGCAGGCAGCAGATGCAGGGATGTCATAGGGACGCTTAGGTCAACAGTACTTCAGTAGAAGAGACATATTGGATCAAACAGTGCCTGGGACATGCAGCCAGCTGAGCAGTTCTACATAAAGTTGAGGAGAATGGCAGCATCCTGGTAGTTGCAGGAATTACAACGCACCTGTGAGTGCACACACAACTCCATTGGGCTTTAAGAGCTCATCGTCATCGCCAAAAACGGGGGAGGCTTGGGTAGCATCGTCAATTGTTGACGTTGATGATGTATTCAATGCTGGCTGAGAGAAGACCTGACCAGTTTGGCCCCTTGACACCGTGGTAACATCACCACCAAACCTGCAGATGTTCAAACATGCGAGAGGAGGGTAAGGTCAAGAATGCAAGTGTGCAAGACGTTTGTGAGCAGCTAGTCATCATGTTTGCTGAATGGGGATGGCAAGGAGAAGCCCACAATACACTCGTTCACCGATGCCACGTCAGGTGTCCCAGGCGACCTAGTAGAACGTCCAAAATACATTTCTGATGCGCTGTTCTCGACCTGCGAAGCGTCCAGGTAAGAGACCGAAGGCAAAACTTACCATCTTGCATCGTAGGCTGTAACCAGGAGGTCTGCTTCATAGCAGTCTTCGAGGCCTGGGTTACACTCATCATAGTGGGTGATGTGGTACATCCGGCCAGTGTTTGGTGCTTTGGACGCTGAGAGGCCCATAATGCCGTTGTGGCAAGGCTCTGCAGGCTGCAAGAGTCCAGAGGCCTTGCTGGCGAACGTTCGCAGGCGACCACAGCTGCTGAGATGAGAACCTATCGTTCTCAATGCAGCGAACAACATGGCTAACGTTTTTACCGAAGTTGAAGAATGATGCGAGGTGCACCATGCAAACAACTTCAGATCTCTTCTAAAAGAGGAAGGACCGTGGGATGAGTATAAGCTTTGAGGCAAACAAGCGGCAGTTGTGTGCCATGGCAGACGAACGTTTCGAATTTGTCACGGTCTGACCGCTGTAATATGGTTGGGAACTACTAGACCCTGGATGCAGCAACACGCAGCCCATCCATCTGAGAATTAGGCAGGAAGAATGGAAGACTGTTCACGCGACGGGCAGCCTGTTACGGATGCTGAGATAGCTTCAACTTGCACGGATGGCAAGCGAGCACAACTACGCGCACAACAACCTTCAGGTGCATTGCCTGGCTTACATCCATTGTCAGTGCGATACCAATATCCCAGCATTTCTGGCGACAGTCAGCCAACCAGTTGCGGGAGTACAGGATTACAGCAGTACAGTACTGCTTCGCTGCGGCGAGTACTCATGGAGGGTATGTGATGCCGTATCAAGGCAAGAATAGCATGCTGTATGCATACCCATCGGCAGAAATGAGTTGAGTTCCGGCACACAAGGTGAAGTGACAAGCTGTGGCTGCAGCGGGACTGCAGCTCAGGGTGTTCACTGACCTTCTATATCAGACTGCCACGAGACGTAACGCTGCTGCAGCAGAGTAATATACTGCATATCAAGCTATAGTAGGGTAATATCAGAATATGCAGCAGCTGTGGCTGCTCAGTTGGGCCTGGTGGAGTTGTGCTGCCCTGATTAGGGTGGTGAAAGGTCGTAGTGTGATTGCTGCTGCTCAACAGACACCTAGCTGCTATTTAATCGTTGCAGCTTATTATGGCAGATGTGATACTCTACATGCTGCACTCACGGACACAGGTATTGATGCCAGAAAGTGCTTGCTAAAGGGCTGCAGGTACAACACTGCTGCTTGCCTTGCCCACCTGTTACAAGCTGCTAGTGGGTCATGCCCCACCACCCAGCCCTGTCAGCAATAGTCAGAAACCAGAACCTTGATGCTGTTGCTGCTGCGTTGCTGCTGCTGCTGCTGTAACCTTGTGGTAAATGCCAATCTAGCAGTGTGAAGGTCCCACCACCAGCAGCAGCAGCAGCAGTACTATACTGCCAACATCAGCGAGCAGCAGCAACAGCAGCGAGCAGGATCTAGGTGGTTCTGCTGTCGCTGTTGATTGATGTTGCTTTCTGTGAAACTCCTGGTGTTGCTGGTACAGGCGCCCCTGGGACCAGCAGCGGCAGCAGTCACCAGTAAAACAGCTCAACCCTGCTGGTCCCAATGCTGCTGGAGCTGCCATGTTCCACCCTGACAACACCGCTGAGTTCACATAGGCTTTGCTGCACGACTAGAACCCTACTCTTCACAACAGTAAGTAACTGCATTGTGTGTGTGAACGCTCATTTGGCACCAACCGTGAGCAATTCCTCTCTGATTTGGTACACTGCTGATAACACAGTGGTATAAGCCAGATCCATCACTTCTTTGTGAGCTTTCAGCCAAAGATGTGCCTGAAGACCCGCATGATGCCAACTGGACTATTCTCCTACAGGGCAAGTGGATCATAGGTAATCATGCAGGGGCTGCTGATCTCAGGTTTGCACTGCACCAAGTTGGTCTCAGGAATACCAATGCTAATATATTACAACCGTTGACAGGTATATACAATCGTTGACAGGTATGGCATGCCAACCCCTAAAATCTCTTCCGCAGACTCAGAGGTGCCAAGTTCATCAGCAAGCTTGATCTCAGGTCCGGATTCTGGCAGATCAGATCATCAAGTTGTCAGAAATAGCTCAGTCACAAGTAGTTTCTGACGGCGCAACAGGCTGTACACTTACACCAGAGCAACACTTGCGCTTTGTCATCAATCAGCATTGCTGTCACTTTGCTGCATGAGCCAAACTTTCTTTCACATTTACACCAGGTTGCCAATTGCCATGTGGCTGCTACTGCTGTCTTTCAAAGGGCTGTCAAAACAGAGTAGCAGGCTTCAGGGTTGTTCATGCTGCTGTCTGTGTGGATGATGTACTCGTCTGGTCAGACACCACGAAGCAGTATAGTAGAATCTCAAAAAGTTTTGCAGCACCTCCATTCAGTAGCTTTGCAAGCACACGCAGCCAAGACAGTCGTAGCAGCACAGACCTTTGGTTATCTGGGGCATTTACTCGCAGCCACAGAGTGCAACCAGCAGAAGCCAACTTGCAACTGTGAAAGCACTGCAGCCCCCTATACTACGGGGCCGTCAGCTGCTCTTGACCGTCACTGAGGGGATGCAAAATCACCTAGGTCTCTTCAACTACTAACGCTGCTATGTGTGCAATATTAGTTTGCTTGCACGGCTGCCTGCAGTGTTGCATATGGTGACAATTTCAGTTTGCTTGCACGTGGTGGCAACAGTTGGGGTGTATAAAACTTTCCCAGACTATCATCTTTCATATTTTGCCTGCGGATTTGTATGGAGTCTAGCTGAGGTGATACACCAGGCAGCAAGAGATGTGAGAGGAACATCATCATGCATATGCATTGAGTCGCTGGCAGGCTTGACAGCTTGCTTCAATGAGGGTATGCGTAAACTTTACCCTGAGGGTAAAGTAGGCCAAAGAGCAACAGTAGCGCTACTAGCATGCAGCTGCCACGGTGTGATGATGAGATCTATGTCACATCCATGGTCAGGTTCTTGTAGTTTCACATGCGTAGCCGCTACAACTGTAAGTGTTCAGCCCTAGTGTTTGCAGGGCATAACTTATGCCCTTGAAGGCAAGTAGTTGCTGCTGCGGATTGCTTGAAGATATGTGTAAAGACCTGGCCATGAATTACGTGTGGCCAGTTCATACATGTTGTTGCATGGGCCAAAGCCATCCACTTCAGATGCAAAATGCTGACATGGCAGTATTAGTAGTAGCCTATACGGTATCACCCTCGACTCGGAGGAGCTCTCCGGCCACAAGGCCCATGGGTTTGGAATCTGAAATTACACAGAGTGATCATGCTTTACCCATCTGAGAGAGCCAGTACCAGGCTCATTGGGAATAGAACCAGCAGAACTCAGGACCAATTGGTCCTTGCAAGGATGCACGCCTACCTTTCGGCAAGCTAGCACAATGCAATGGATGCATGCAAGCTAGCTAGCACAACGCATGCAAGCAGCTATAGAAGTAGGGTAAACGACCAGTTCCAGACCATCATCATTATCGCCCAACACAACCGCCTGCTTTGATCAGCCAACAAGTACTTGGCTCATCAGACAACCTCATTGTCACACCCTAATTGTACTCAACAACACTAACACAAGCTTAATCCGACCTGCACCAATTCAATGCAACAACAACAATCCAACAGGCTGCTATCCCATTCTGAGAACGACACAAGCAGCACTTCATCCTGACCCCTGGACAACAACAGTAGCAGCAACAAGCAACAAGGACTCAACCTCTGCACCATGCCCACAATTCTGTGAATGGTCTTTCAAAGCTGCAAGAGCAACATACACCACTGCATCTACACCCGCAGTATAACTATAGCAGCAGCAACCGGCAACAGCAAACTACAGCAAGCCCCAACAAGTGATTGCATTACTTTTTCTTCAATCATCATAATCGGATGACATACATAGCCACAAGTTGAAGCTTACACAGCAACAGGAGATCAAGCCTATGGTCAAATCCCATACATTATGCATGTATGGCACCTGACCAGTGGCTTGATTGCTTGGTACCTTCTGCTTGACAAGCATTGGATACTAGTAAATATCCACCGCGTACATGTACACAGTGACTTCACTATTTCAAACCCCAGGCTGACTAACACAGCCACACCACTTCACAAAACCACCACTAGATTGAACCTCAGAAAGAGAGGGGAAGTGGCTGAAGCAAGGAACTACAATTGTCATAACAGCAAAAGATAGTTAACAATGATGAAAGCAATGCTCGAAATCACCACACACCCAAACTGACTGGTCAATAGCTCACAGTAGCTGTGTAAAGTCACCATCTCGTATCCTGCCACTTTGCAGTGACACAGGTACTCTATGTCTATGCATCACACGGAAGAACAGTAAGAAACTGCACACTACACTGGGCAAGTAGCATCACTGGGCAAGCAGCACCACTGATAAAGATCCAGAAACCCGACGGCTGCCATTGACAGGCAGACTGCAATGACAACATGAACAGAAACATCTTGTATGCAGCTGTCGAAGTTTTGAATCATGTACAGCACACAGCTTCCAGGCAGCCGCTGCCCAGTAGGCGTCAACATTTTCATCGCTGGCATAACGACAGCGCTCAGCATAACAGCTCACACCCCTCCTCCCTCATTGCAGCAGTAACATGTGCCAGTACATGCACTATCACAGCAAGTGCAACAAGCACTGTTAATCATACATGCATCCTACTGGTCTCTGGCACACATCACACCGGGCAAGCAGCATCGCTTATGAAGCAATGTGCACTGATGCCAATGGATTTGCAGCACATGAATGCACAAGGTCACAGCAGATGTATGCAACACAAACTAAAACAGTATGGGAGTGCACAGCTGATGTCAGGAAGTGCTGGCTGACACATACATCATAGCCAACTGCCAGACAACGTAGAAAGCGCCCATAAGCAGTAGGGCTATGTAGGTGTAAATGATTTGGCAACGCTCAAAACAGTGACATCATATAATGCCTGCAAAGGGCAGGAAAGAGGCGATGCTTTCATGACGCTTCCATCAGTCCAGGCCACAATATATCATTGCACAATATATCGACCCCCGAGTGCCCATGCCCACTCAATGATAATACAGCCACAATTGTGCCATTGTGGCTGTATTATCATTGCTTGAGCATGGGCACTCAGGGGTCGATATATTGTGCAACATATACGGAGCCCATCACAGGGACGTCCTGAGCTTATCAAACCCGTGCAATGCTCTCCCACATCATCCCCCAAGACTCATGCACACACACCCAAGCAAAGATGGTACAGCCATCATGTTCCAGGCCGATATCTCGCACTGCATACACACCCAAGCAAAGATGGTACAGCCATCATGTTCCAGGCCAATATTTCGCACTGCATACACACCCACGCAAAAATGGTACAGCCATCATGTTTCAGGCCAATATTTTGCACTGCACACACACCCAAGCAGAGATAGTACAGCCAACATGTTCCACGCCGTTATTCCACACTGCACATCCCCAAGCGATGATCACATACCCGCCTAATTATTCGCTCCTTGAAATAGCAT
>LWCB01015677.1:0-20623 GCA_001630525.1 Coelastrella sp. M60 | reverse complement strand
GCTACAAGAGAACCTCCTTGGCAACTGTGGCGGATCATGTGCTGGAATGGCACCTAAATGGGAAAAGCAGGCGGAGCTCAGGGGTCACCACGGTCGCAGTCCTCTTACTCCTGCGGCTGAAAGCTGTGATGCTGTTGGTACACTGCTTATGGTGTCATACACATCCCGCTATGGTCAAGATACTCCCAAAGCCCAATCAATATGACACAAACGCATAATTGTGTTGTGAGAGCTCTTTCTTTCTCAGAGCAATCCTAGAATCTAGGCAGATTCGCAACGCCACACATTCAGCAGTCACATACCAAATTGTGCATAGCAACACGTCAGCCAGTACATGACCATCACTGCAGTTCTCTTGGTATGTTATTTCACTGCTCTGGGTACCCTTGCTGCAATAAAGCTCACCTCTTGAGGCAAGACTGCTCGCATCTTCTTGGTAGGTGCTTCAAACACAGGATTGACCAGCGTGAACCATAGTGGTTTGTTGTTCTGACCACCAAACGGCAAAGGTATCAATTGCAAGGGGCTGCAGCTGCGAACGAGGACAAAGCCACCCAGCAGTGCAGGACCAACATTGTCTGCATGGTAGCCACTGACTGCTGCTTCTGATGCCAATCCTGCTAGTACCAACTCAGACTTGCTTAGGGGGCTGCCAAACAGACCGTTGACGGCCCATGCCGCTGCTGCTGCGCTTGCTGCACTACTTCCAAGACCACTGCCCAGCGGCAGACCCTGCAAAAGGTAATTGCAGCAGCAAGATTATCGGCGTCTCGAGGAACAGAGACTCGTCAAGTTGTGGATGGGTGACAGCTGCGCAGTGTGCAGATAGGTTCCTTCATGGAGGCCATCATAGTTACTGCCCTGCAGGAATGAGGCTTGCAGAATGTTGTACGCGTCTACGAATACGTAGCCATTAACACCTCGATCCCGGCGACTGTATCAATGCTGCTGTAGCTTTTTTTGGATAGCATGTTCTGGTGTGCAGCTGCTTGCCTTGTGCAGAGTCAATGATACACCACAGCTCGTGTTACCCAACAACTTGAGTGTCTCAATGGCTGCAATGCCAATGCAATTGTCTTCTGGGACCAGGCTTAAGCGGCCATTGTCTCCAGTGATAGACTCGATCACCACAGTGCCGGGTTGATCCTTCAGTACCTTTGCTGTGACCGTATCTCCCTCTCCCTGGTGATTAGAAGGTACACGGTACCGTTGCTGAACGTGTCCAAACAATCTGCCGCCGAGCAAGCATCTTATGCTGCCTTATCTGCTCGTCACTGAGGCAGGTTGCAGCTGCTGTGCCTACAAATCTTACCTTGCTAGCCCACTGACATGCCACAGCAGTGGTACTTGAGACAAGCAATTACCTAAACGATGATGAATATACCTGACAGCTGCTTGCCCATGCAAGTTGGTTTACATGGCTTTACACACCTCTACAGCACAGCCAAGCCAGTCGAAGCCTGGTCCCAAGTTAGCTACTGTTGCTGGGGCGAATGCGGTGGCTTCATTCTGTACAGGATCTAGATATACCTTCCCTCCAGCCACTACATGGCGCGATGCCGCGTTTGCAACAACACAGCGCCGAACTGCTGCAGACCGGCTAACAGATCGCTGCTGAAGGTCAACACACCTGCTGTGCCGCATAATAGACACGCAGATACAGTTGATTTTAGAACGCAAACTTTTTGGTCAAGCTTGTTCGATATGAAGCTTGCAATCAATCCAAGCAAAGAGTAAACGGGGTGGTGTCTCAAGTGCCCCACACGAACTTCACCCCTGATACTACGCTACGCAAAATAAGCAAGTGAACTTTGCCCTGTGATACTTCTTCTTCAACATGTGATACATAGTTACCCAATGTCAGAGCACTAATGAGGGGTCCAAACCCTGAAGAGCCTGGCCCGGTCACTGGTGACTCGACAAGGCTGCGGCACACAAGGGGATACATCTCAACATGAACATGTTTCAAGTACTACATGCAAAAAATACCACTACACAGGTGCATTGATCATGCACATGAAAGAGAAAAACTGCAGGATCTCGCATCTTGCAGCGATATCCTACAGATAGTGGCCATACAATCATCACCCTAACACTGATATGACTTGTCAGTCTGAGGATGAGAACCTGTTAAGGCCAGCAGGGGCTAGCTGCACAATGTAAACAAGCATGTGACCATGTGCGCAAGTATACTTGATGTCACAAAGCTGCTTATCGCAGCTGCATGAAGAGTGCAGCAGATCCAAGCCCAACATGTGACGAAAACAGGTGTGCTTCCTGCCGCACAACGCACCTACCAATTTGCTGATCCAGCCATTGGCATAACCAGCCAAGACATGGCACCAATGCCTAGACAAGCAACCGCCCCAAGGAGTGTCCATGCCAACAGCATGTTAAATGATATGTACACTAGCACAACAACAATGCGACAAACAAGCCATAGCAAATGCACCATGGGACAGGTTTAAGGTGCGATATCTAGTGAATGTGTGTTTGCTAACTACTATTGATGTTGTACGTGCAGATGACATAATATGTACATATTATGTAAACAGCATGATGTCGCCATAAACGACATGCACAGTATCAAATAGAGGCTCACAAGCATGTGGTTGTCTGCAGTAACTGGGATGCAGCAGATCACGAACGGACAGACGGTGGCAAGTGTAAGGCTTAACAAGCAAATCAGATTCCAGGCAAGCATTGGATGATCCGAGTCCTGTTCCAAACCTCAACCATGTACTATACTCAATCTGAGATACAAGAAACTGGCGACAAACAAAGAACACACATGTAAAAACCTGCTGCCGGCTGTGACACATTGAACCCAACAAACATGCTTGAAAGCGTGGCACACACAGCTGACCACACACCTTTGCTGTAGTACATCACCATATCACAAACAACATTACAACACGTAACACAGCATCAGCCCTGTGGCCCTACTACGTACGATAGCACTTTCACAACATACTGTCACAGCAACACTGCAATGATCAGCTACCTTTGCTATGATGCAGCCATACTATGATGACACACAACTCATGTGTAGCTGCAATGGGTGCACTCAGAACAGTACACATGATACTACTGCATGCGATGATCCAACAGCTGGACGCCACAGTATGACAACATGCCATCGCTGCATGCAATGCTGAATGACCCATCAGCTGAATGCAAGTACATGCATGAGTGTTGAGCAGAACAGTGCACATCCACATGCATAGAAGCACCAGCAATGCTGCAATCAACCTGACTAGCAGAAGACACAATACAGTAGCGGGGAATCAAAACACAACATCACAGCAAATGCATCATGGGTGGGTTGTGGTACAAAACCACATCCCTGCCAGTGACAACAGGCCCTTGCAGTGGAGCAGCTGAAATGTCATCTGTGATAATCTGAAATTATGTAGCCACCGTAGAATCACCATCATCCCGCTACAACGCCGTACAGCACAACACAACAGAGACTGGCTAAGCATCAGCATCTTCCTATAATCTGACCGCCACAAGCACTCCACTCGAGCCCCTCATATCCTCTGAAATCATGAAAGCCAAGAGGAGCTGAACTGCGCGCACTTTCACAATACTCACTCGCACATTGCTGAGCAGCAGACTCTGCAGAGACTCTGCTGGGGTTTGGCGGCTGCCATCATGGCACTCTCTGCCGCTCATCTGCACTAAGCCTGAGGGAGGAGGCGGCTGGCCAAACCAAGTAAGCCAGGTTTCCATCATCTGTGGCTACCAAGAGGCTCAGAGTCTGATGATTCATCGACAGGCAGGCAACACTCTCCACTGTAGAGCATGCAGAACGAGCATGCCAACGCGCACAACACGGGAGTCACTGCTACTGACTGCGAGTCCTAATCCAGGATATGCACCTGTTCTTCGTCAGCAAACCGCTGCCTGTATGACTCTATGCTGCTGCAGTGTCCATGGCTGTCGAAGCGGAACTTATCCATGCCCTGCACAGTGCTGACATAACCAGTTGCAGGCGTCCCATCTTTGCTTGGTAGCAGATGCGCTGCAACTGCTGTATAGTGAGCTACCACGGTGTCATGATCCTCGTCGACCACAACATCCTCCTGCAATGACACACGCACATGCACAGGTCCACAGGTGTTAGTGGGTACAATACTAGTGAGCTGACCATGCAGCCACAAAAACTGTATAGTGCACCAACTACAAGAGATTGTTTGTAAAGCGCATATTTCATGCAGCTATGCATGTATGCTAAACGGCTGCAGGGCACTTGATGCACTTTGGTGAAGCAAGCCAGCCAAAACTGCCAACGCTGCAGCTGCACGGCCAGTTTCTGCTCACCACGTGATACCGTAGCAAAGGATGCACTGAGCGGAAGTTTCGTATGATGGCCCGCAGTGCAGACCGCCCAAAGCAGTCTTCGACATCCGCAAGAACGTCTGCGTAGACGACCCCAGGGGCTGCGATTTCATCCAGACAATCATTTCCACAATTCCATACATCATTATAATATTTGTCTACAACCTGCCGCAACTGGTCGCCTTTCGCTCGCTGTGCCCCGTAGAGTCTGGGGTGCCAAGAGGGAACTGTGTATGTCTGCTGCGTATCTTGACTTGGCCATGCCTTAAACTCAATGTCGCTACAGCAGCGATGGGCTGCTAGACGTCGTTTCTTCTGAAGCAAGTGGCCCTGAAGGCCCATGCCACGGGGACATGCTGCTGCAGGGCTGCGACATGGGACCACTCTCCTGTTTGAACCAAGACACTGCTGTGCCATGTTCATTTTCACTATCCTGTACCGCTGCAGGATGTCACAGTGCGGAGCTTCCGAAAGCCTTACTATATCAGCGTTCAACGTTCTATTAGAAACGTACCACAAAACGGAAACGACATCTTTGACAACATATATTGATGAGCAGCTAAGCTTTCTGGCTCGGCATATATGCCTGGTCGAGAAGATACAAGTAGACGTGACGATAAAGATTCGACCTGCATCACCTTAAACTCATTGACAGTCAGTTCTCTTGCATGAATTGCGATTGCAGAGCAGTCAGAGTAGGTAGTGCAGGTTGTCTAGGGTGGCACTAAAAGTTGACCTATTGAGTGTACTATACAATACGGTTGTAGCATAGTACCTTGGTTGCAGGTGTCGGTTGTTTCCTTAACACACAACATGAGCATGATATTAATTACAGGAAAGGCAGTTTTTGCTTCGCGCAGCTGATGATATGCCCCAAGATATTTTTGCGGAGCAGCACTCAACCGGGGTCCCCAGTACCTACAATTGCAACTACACAAACGAAGAAAGCAATATAATGCATAACCAAGCTCGTACTCTGCACTGTTTGAGCTCAATCAATAGCACGTCTGCGAGTTTCGCTGACAATGGCCGGACATCCCAACTATTGGAGCAATACATCGCTTCCGTTCTACCCGCTATGAATCTATGATCTTGCCACAGCTCATTGACTGCACACGAATTGGCCTAGCTTGAGCTCATAAACGCCTCTCGACTCCTGAGTCTGGAGTGCGGTAGTGACTCTGACACTCTGACAACGACTACTGCTGGCCCAACAAGCTTGCCCACGGCAGCTCATACCACTGCGATTACTGCTTGCTATCCACACCATCCCCTGCTGTCAGGCTTCGGATGCGGAGCTACTTCATTCATGTAACTTGAGTGGGTACGTACCGTACTTAAGTACAAGGTTGTCACAGTACCGATTTATCAATTGTGCAAAAAAAATGATTGCAAGGCTTGGTGCTTCTTGTCTAGTTGCTGATAATCACTCTGGAATGATTAATTACTGCTTGAAGGTGAAGCTCACTACCAAAGGAAGCCTTCTCCGGGAGAATAGTCACGGAACAGTAGCTGCAACCGCCTGCAACATTGCATACACATACACAAACATTTATCTATATAACCAACTTTCAAAGTCACTGAACGCGTTGCTAGGCATGGTGAAAGCAAACATATATTCAGTATATGTTGCTTGAAGCTTGCTATATGTTGCTTGAAGCAAGCTTGCCGGAGTGAAAGGAAAGAGTAATTTGGGTCGTGCAGCAAGATGTATGCAATCACAACAGTACGCTGATAATATTGCTGCTTCCAAGGGGCCGCCACCCAGAAGATGAGTGCATGCAGAGCCCTCTCCTTGTCCAATGTGCAGCAGCCCAGTCCCAGTCCAGCAGTCGTACATTTAGTCTCTCCGAGAACTGAGCCAACACAATATATGAAACACTTTCAAAGTCGCTAACCGCGTTGCTAGGCATGGTAAAAGTAAACACAATGCCTGTCTCACCGTAGGCTACTGTGATACGAAATGGAGTCAGCTCCAAGAAAGTTTCCATATGACTTGGCTTTTACAGGGCCTTGTGGCCGGAGCGGGTGTATCTACTACACATGGAACAAGTCGAGGGCTAGGAAAGAGCCAACGACATCCGATCGCATACATTGCCACTGCGGGGATGCATACACATGCTGTGCAAGCCACAACTCCTTGCACAAAGAGAAAAAACCTTAGTGTTTCCAAATACTGGCGTAGTACTGGATCCACCTTGCCACACTGAACTTCAGTGCCTGCACTGCACCTAGAGGCCCAGCTTGCAGCTGACTGTCATAAAAACCAATGAATCAACAAGGACTCAATGAACCATACATGAACATACAGCGGTGGATTCTACAGCACCAGCATGTGCAGTACATAAGGAATAACCCAACCGACAACACTGTTCAAACCCAACAAACGCTTTCTGCAGTTCGTACTTGCCAGCTACTCAGCAGCATCCCCCTCAGCACAGCACCACGACTTGACACTTGCAAACATACAGTGAAATCATAGTAAGTGTACAGTAAGTTTGTTCCTTTCCAAATGATCCCAACAATGGTATGAGCTATGCATACCAACCTCCACTTTGTTCCACCCACAGCAGCTATATCTGCAGCATGCCACCCCGAATAAACAATCAGCGAACCAGATGCAACAACAGGTCACCTCCAATCAGCCCCAGACAACAGCAACAAGGGTGCTGTATATTGCCACCTGCAAGGCCCAGGTCAACAGTACAGCTTACATACATGCAGCAGGATTTACACTGAGTACATTGCTTTAAAGTGCAGTTGTCTTGCAGCATGATAGTCAAAGATCACTTTCTCCGGTAGCGCAAAGTATAGCTTTCTTGCTTTCCACCCACAGTCACTGTTGTGACAATGTTGAGTCGTCCCTCCGTATCAATCAGGAAATTGTCAACACCAGTGCCGCCCACTGGCTCGTCCCATTTGTATGTCAACCTTATGGAGCCCCAAGGTGTCACTGTCACTGATCCTTGGGACTTGCCTGCAGCAAAAACACATTAAACGGCAGATGCTATCTTTGTTGTTCAAATCTTTGTAGGTACTGGGTGCTACACATGCACGGGTGATGAGGGATGCGAGCAACACCACCAAGTATATGCCGAATGCTGATCAAGCAACTGGCGAATAAACACTGATGCTCATCCTCACCTCTCCTGAGATCTCTGCGGCGTGTGTACGATGTAGACCCATTTAGAAGGTAGCTCTCAGTAATCTTGAACCAGCTGATAACACTGAACACTGCAAAGCTGAAGCGCTCATCATCAACAGTGATCTTGACTCCTTTGATGAGTTTGGCTGCAAGAGAAATAGGCAGTGACAGCAATACAGGATACTCACAAACAGAAATGTAAGATTCAAAACATGAAGCCAAGCCGCCTGAAGACCATAAGTGTGCCTGTTTCATTTTTGTCTTTCACCAAGCATGCTGCAGTGATATGCAACAGCGCCGACCATGCAGCAGTCGGGTGTGGGCAAAGCGAGGAGCATTTGGCACCACTGCGCCATGCTGCAGCACGCCAGCAAGCCAAGCTGCCCTGAGTTGAGATTTGGCACTGACAGTGAAAGATCCACCTGAAATTTCTCATATTTATCTCCATGAGCAACCCTTATCTCAACAGGCAGATGTGCATCAGATAATCATCTACTTGTTGCAGCTGATACTCATATCCCAAAGGGCATGACCGTGATCAAACAGCATTTGTAGCAAGGAGCCTACACTCACCTGCTGTTCTAACGAGTCCGTTTAGCCGGACTAGATCCATGGCTGCTTCTAAACTGTCGCATGCGGCGGTGTCCTGCAGACAATCAAGCATGAATGAGGCACACGGTGTTTCACTCTTGTTGTGTGCATTTGGTGACCAACTGCTAAGTAGTTAGATGCATACAGCAGAGATCCAACACAAGTGTGCATTGTACATGAGCCGGGAGTGGTGCATAATATGCTGTAGTCAGATGCCAAGCAAGGGTGATACAGCCACACTAGGCCTTGCAGCTACAAGGCAGGTGCAGGAAAGAAGCAAAGCATGCACTGCACGACATGAAGTTTTCCTGGCTTCAGCAGACTGAACCCCATTTTGATGAAGAGAGGCGTATGGCCTCTCCAAGTACCCCAAGTCGCTGCCGCTGCAGCACCTCACCTTGATCCACACTCCTGCAAGATCCTGCACTTTTGCAGCTGGTTGTGCCTGCTCCAGTATCACTGCTGCATCATCAGCTTCAAGCAAGCCGCTGCTAGAAACGATCCAGCTGCTGCCATTTGCAGGGTTGTAAAGCAACTGCAGGTGCATGTAGTTTGATAGCATATCATTCATACCATTCATCATCCAAGGAACAGTCGGTGTTTGCATCTACACTTCCTGACATGGGCGCAACAGCATACTCTTCTTGACTCTGCTAATCTCAACTGCTGGGGCCACGTTCGTATTCTGATCAGCGCACAAACAGACACACATGCTACTTTGTGACGAGTTATGAAGTGCATAGCACTGCATGCCAACTGCCATGACATGCAGCCTGGGGGTGGTGTTATGGGTAGCTATGACGCCAACTGCACGTTACAGATGGAGTTGTACCGCTACTTGTCCCATAAAGGCTCCATTCTACATGCAGGGCCATGGAATCATTTATGCATACGATGACAACAAGATCTTGCACAGGCCTGAAACTGTGCAAGCTGCGTTCTATCACACGCACCTGACCCAGTACCACAAGGACACAAGCCAGCCCACTAGTAACAACGAGATCCCACTGCATCCTCCACACCGCTGCTGTCACTGTCATCAGCATGAGCACCATTGTGAGTGACAGCATGTACAGATAGCCATCAAAAACCTTAGCAACAGTTGTGGGGCAACTGTGCTGTGACACTGAACAGGGCGAACTGGCATAAGTATGAACAACCTCCTTCGGGTTGCGTTGCAACATCGAAGCAAAGTCTTGTTCAAGCCTGCCAGGCTTCCTATTGCCATTGCGTCGAAGCTTTTTGCCAGCAACAACAGTTAAGAGGCACCCTGCCCCCAAAAGAACGCGCACAGGAGGTTGCATGCTTGGTGCCCGCCGTCACAATGGACTATGCTATACACAATCACTCCCCAGCATCGCGAAAGGGTGCCACAGCTGGACCGCTATCGGTGCATCAGTGGCAGAGTCAAGTGAACCTAACATATTGACGGGAATCGTTCTTTGCAGCAAATTCATCCGTGAATCGGTGGTAGCAGTGACATATATCAATATTCTCGCGTGCGTAAGCTCTGTCACACTGCTGTTCAACAGGGTTGCCCTGATTTTGTCAGTTGTCATTGCAACTGGTAACGCCCACGATCCCCACGACCATTGGTTATTGATAACGTCTGGAAGGTTATTGCTTACCATTGGTCCTTTTCGAGGACTCCAACCAGGTCCGAAGATCATCCTGTCTGAAAGAACACGTCAGCAGAGCAACTACACACATGTACCGGCAACAAAACTCAGCCGGACTGGAAGCCCAGTCCAGGGCTTTGGAAAGTTGCCAAGATTTCATGCATATCTCTCCGTTGACTGCTGGAATCACCACCGTCTGCAACGCGGTATCTGCCCTGCAAGGTAGGTGTGTTGGCACTGTGTCTACCATTCTCATGATGGCTCACAACCGTCGTCCTGCCCGTACCCGCACAACGATGGGTGGAGACACCGCTGTCACCCACACTGTACCACAGTACCCCATTGCATTGTATCACAGTACCCCAGGTGGCATCAGCAAACAGCTGCCCTACCACTCAGGCGCGCCGATGCTGCCTGCAACTGTGCTTCAGCATGTGCAAAGTCACGCTCCAAAGCATCCAGCTCTTCCTGCAAGGACGGAACCCTCAAGCTGTAAGCCTCTTCAAACGGCCCTGCCGTATGGTTATGCTGCCTCGACCAGTTCCCAGGTCCAACATGCATCTGGACAGGTGAACCCGCTATCTGAGCCCCAGCGCCAAGCCCACTCAGCCCATTAATCCTGCCCTCGCCGTTCAAACGCCTGACAGGTGTGCCAGGTTGAAACGCTGCGCACGTATATCTCTTGTTGACTGCATCCCTATGTGCTGTTGCAGCATCAGCAGACCCAACTGGCCCAGGGGACTTCAGCCCACATACCATACTGTAATACCTCCTGGTGTTGCAGTCACCTAGGCTGCTGCCACCCACTGCTTTTGGAGGCAATCTGCTGCCGCATAGACTTGCGGCACTTGTTTGTATGTCAGCAGCCCTCCTGCATTTTGCCAGCCTGGCTAGTGCTGCATCTGCATCAGCAACCAATGCCCTGTGGCGCTCAGCAACTGTTGGCTGTGATTGCTGTTGTTGAAACCTGTCGCAGACCCGGGTTGATTCACTGGCTTCTTGACCTTGTTCTTGGCAGCTATTGCCGCTGGCACTGCAGACCTCGCCAGCAGCCATGCTGTTTGCCTGATCCGCACCATGTGTATTACAGGTGTAAACCCCGATGTTGAAACTGCCAGGGAACCTGCTCATCCTGCTGGTGTTCACCAGATGCTGTGAAGCTGCAAGCATTCTACTCGCTGCTGTTCTGCCAACAGCCAAGGCAGAAAGGCTTGCAGATCCCTCAACATCAAAACTACCACTAGCAGCTTCTGCAGTACCTGACGCAGCAGCAGCCACGGGTTGAGGGCTGCTCAACTTGTTTCTAACCCATTGGCCCTGCGGTTGATCCCTGATGTCACATCCAGTGCTAAACCTTGGTGAGCAACGGCCTCCTGTGGGGTGGCAGGATGCACTGATGACCCTGCTGCTAGAGCATGGCCTGAGGGTGATAGTAGTGTGCAGGCCTTGGGGGTCAGACAACAGGGTACTGCTGGGAGCCTGTTGCTGTTGTGGTTGAAGCCATTCGGCTGGTGTTGGCCATTCATGCACAGCACCCACAGCACTTTTTGGTTCACCCCTGCTGGCATGCCAAGATTGCTGAGACCTCCGCTGCAAACTTTTAGTCTGAACAGCCGCACCTGCAAGTATCTGCTGTTCTGCTGCTGACGTTGCGCAACCAGCACTTGCAAACTGCCTACTGGTTCCTGTCAAACCTGTACGTGCCGTCTCTGCTGCAGTTGTGGCTGACCTTGGTCTGCTAGAAACGCGCTGCCTAATGCTGCTTCCAGCAACCCTTCCAAAAGTTGATCTAGCACATACCGCAGTTTGAACCTCTTGCTTGGTTACTATGCGCAATGCCGATGCTGCATCCTGGTGCTGCTGTTGCAGCCCTGCTTCACAGCTGCTGATTTTAGCACTGAGATGTAACACTGTGGCAGTTGCATCTGCCAACCTGCTGGTCTGTTGATCGTACTCCTGTTGGAGTGCCTGCAGTTTAGACTGTGCTGACGTGAGCGAGCGCTGCAGCGTGGTTACCTGCACCAACGCAAGCAGCAGGAAAGTGCTTGCATGAGTGGCGGTCTTGGCATAAGAAAAGCGCACGAAGGCCAGCAAACACTAAGGCGTTATAGCCAACATGCACCAATATTAGGTCAGGGTCACGACCCAGCAATCATCTGAAGTACTGTGGTACGCAACACAACATGTTGTATGGCTGAAGGAAGCTCGTCACTGACAATAAAAGTGAATTTAGTGCATCATCTCTGACATGTCTACCTTCTCCTGCAACTGGAGCTTCTCAGCCTCTAATGCAGCCACTTTGGCAAGTTGATCTGCGCCAGACACCTGCATGTGAAGTGACATCTCTGCATGCCTGTCAGCCTGCTGCTGAAGCTGCTGCTGCAGGTCATTGATCTGTTGCTGCAGCAGTGCTTTCTCCATTGCGGTGTATCGTGATTTAGCATGTTGTGCTGCTGAATGTGGTGACAGGCTTGTGGGCATGTGTTTGCATACCGTGTCAGTCACTGCCAGATGTTGTTTGTCCGGCACAACAGACAGGTCTGGTGCTGTATCTGAACATGATGCAGCAGTTGCTGCACCCACAGCTGCAACTCCACAGGGCACAATAGCTGCGCAAGGAACCAACAAACTGCCTAGAGCTGCCAAGGCTTGGAATATGCTGCTGATGGTCCGTGCTGCCTGGCTATCACTGGCGCTGCCGCCAATGGTACACCTCTGCAACTGCTTTGTCAAGGAGACGAGCTGCTGCACCTGTTTGTGTGATCCAGCAGAGTGTGCAATATATCAACTCGACCCTGATGTTTGCTTGATATCCTGCTTGCTCAACTATTCATGATGCTCCCGACGAGAATGTTGAAGAACAAATGCGTTTCATATCTCCAGCATGAAGATGCTTTGCCGGCATCTAGCATGTACTCCTTGACAGCTTACCTGCTGCTGTCCGTGTTTCAGCTTGCTCGCTGCTTCAGCTTCAAGATTGTGCAACTGGTGTCGTAGATTAGATAGGCAGCTGCTACTTCTCATTGCTGATATTCGAGCAGCTGCCTGCGGATGAACACTGTACTTGCAAGCGTAAGTGAGCACATACAACAGAGGGCCCCTGTACCTGCAGCTGTTTGAGTTCAGTTGTCGTTGAGGCAACAAAATCACAGTGTTGATAGTCGTCATAAGCACCACAGGAGGGACCAGCAGGACACTGACCTGTGTGCTTGCCAGTTGCTTCTGGAGTTTGCCATTGATGTAGTTTAGCTGCTTAAGCGAGCTTTGTGTATCTTCTAGAGCACTCCTGTACCTGTTTGCGCGCTTTACAGCTTTGTGGCATCTCCTCTGCTCCCTTCTCAACTCTTCAGTGGCGTTACCAATGGCAAGAGCTCCTGCTTTTTTCTCAGACTGCCTCGCGGCTTCTGCTACTGCCTTTTGTTGCAGTGCGGCTCTAAAAGCAGCAACTTGCATTGTTGTGTCTTTTGTTACACCAAGATCGTCTGAATTGCAGAGCTGGTGCAGCCGAGTTTCAGTTGCTGATGTTCCCTCGCTTTCTGCTGCTGCATCGCTTGATGTGTCTGAGGAAGCCATCGCCGATGTCATGGGGATTATTTGTACAGATAAAAGTCGTTCAGCACATTACTATGGCTCAGTAGTCATGTGAGAACGTGCTTCATGCTTGGTCCTCAAACTATGAAGTCGCTCGGGTGTTGACAGGTGCCGGGCCCTAGTGGCAACAGTGAACATGTAGTGCAACAGTCGGTCAGCTACTGTACTCTGTGACAAACCGGTAAGTAATCTTGCGGACATGATATGGAACCATGCTAAGCTCACGCCTTTGAACACAGCGGCTGCGGCTTTCGTCACCAGGTGTCCCGGATGCAGTGGGCCCCAGAGTACTGTGACAGGACGTTGGGCAGAGACGAATGCTTCAGCATGTTAAACAGATAGAGACGTGCCGACCCCAAGCCGGTGCAATGTCAATGCTAGACAGGATTGCAAAAACCCTGTCACCAAGTTACTGGCAGCCAAGTTGTGACGGTTGCTGCTGTTGACTATGTTGTTTCTGGATCACAGGTACATGCACAGTGTGTAACCACCAATATGTACACCAATATCACGTGCACTGTACACCTCTCATCATGGTTCACTCAATCTGCAGGACTGACAGAGTAGTACAATTCACCCCAGCCTGAGTCGGAACAGCGGAGGAATTTCAAATTGTTGGTGCGCTTGAAATGTGATAAGTTACCTGCCTTGACTTGACATGAACATGTGCATGAGGGTAAATGCAGTATTATCAATCACGCACGACAAGGAGCACAGGCACACCCACCATGCCTCCACAGGCGCAGGGATGACAATGAATTGCCTAATATTACTCTCACAATCAAGCCACTCCCCACAAGTCACAGCAACTACATAAAACAGTAACTCTTGCTGATGTGCACCAGTGATGCGCTGGTCAAGGCTGCATATTGAACATACAAATAACGTCATATGCACAGCAGCAGATAGATTGTGCAGCCAGCTTGATAGCTAGACCAGACCATGCAGGCAGATAGCCTTGCTATCTAGGGGCTGTATGTGCACCACGGTCTGTGCCATGTGAACGACTTAGCCATGCAACAAACAATATGCCTAATACAGTTGAATAAATTGTAGGCAGATATGTCAACATGACATCGCAACTGTTTTACATACCACTCTGCAGGCCTTTGACAACCCAGAGCCTCGGTGCTGGCAGCGTTGGCAACAAGACAGCAATCAGCCATTGTGGCACCCAAGTCTGCCAGCTGACTGTCTTCCATCACACAATTGGTTCTCCACTGATCTCAGAATGACAGCTGAGATCCCCAAAGGCCAACATGGCTCTCCACTTCATATGGACAAACCCAGAGGCACATGAGTATAAACATACACACATAAGCAGCCGATCAGACATCTGTCCATATACCACCTTGCTGTAGTGTTACCAAAAAAGTTGAATGATGGGCCCGACTTGCAGCCATACCCTCTCACAAGTATTTCTGTCATGCCCTCCTGGCACAAGCTATCGCCTCTCCACTCTCCCTCAATCACCAGGGCGTGAACTGTCTGCTGCTCAACATGCTTATGTGCATAAGTAACAAAAGGCAGCTCGTCACAGCATACTGTTTGGTGACTTGATGCAAGAGCAATAAGTGATGCTCTTACACACCAACAGACATACCATCTCACAGTATGCCTGGCATAGGGCATGATGCCATAAACAGCACAAACTCTGCGGCATAGGTGAACAGTAGCACTCATGTATAAGAAACATAGAAGCAAACACAAAGCATTCCATACATATCATGTGTGTCGCCGGCAAAGTCGCTTTGTGGCAAGCAACGGAGCCAGCAACTGGCCACTTGGCCTAGTATACAGCACAGGCAGGTCAGCCTGCATTAGATTGTCACCAACACGTCATAGACTGACACTGACAGCATATGGTCATGCTAAGCACCACACCACAATCCCCATATTGATACAACCCTTGGCTTGTATGCCAGAGTAGGTAAGCCATGTATGCTGAAGAAAGCTCTACTGCACCATACCATCACCCCAACGCAAATGATAAGAGTCCACCTGGGGCCTATCATGTAACCAAGCAACAGCTGTTCAGGTGGCATGGCAAGCAGCAAGCATCTGCAGAAACAGAATGCTGCATAGTTGCAGGCAGCGAGTGCTGCAGCACTACTGTACTCAACTACAAGTTCATCAGACCTCAGAGCCCCTAGGATACATGCTTAGCAGATGCTACACAGTGTGTGTGGCCCTATAGAGCTGTGCTGACAACCTGATGCATAGTCCTTGCCTGCATTACTGCTGCTCGGAGCCAAAGCTGTAATGACAGCACGAACACTTGCATACTTGGAGTCTGCATAGTTTAATCCTGTGATTTGCACAAAACCAGATTGCTTCCAAACAGCAGCAAGCAACAATAATGCAACTCGCAGACACCGCATTCAGTAGATGTTTCCAACAACACTCATAACCCATCACAAGCGATATTCATCCCAAGTAGCCATCGATCAACAAGATAAGGCAAAAGGTTCGAGAACACCCATCTGCAAGTGTTGAATGGTATACCAACAAGTGCACCAGCATAAAGAGATTGCCGCACCTGCACCAAGTCATTTGCCACCTGGTATATGTACCTCTTGAAGATATCAGTATCAACCCCCTCTGCTCTGTCCTCGGGGCCCCTGTCTTTCCATGCAGGTAGGTAGATGAGAACCAAGTTCACCATTACAGCACCTCATACATTCCATGCTTAATCTTTCAACAAACCAAAACAAAAGAACCAGAACAGCTTCTCTGTGCAGTGTATGCAACATGATTGCCATCGACTGTCAACATGTCAAGCCTACATCCCCTGCACAACAACTGAGTGAATGCAAGGCACATTGACTGTGTATGAGATAAGGACGTGCCGACACCATGTACTGCAGCGTATGTGGTGTGGCAGAATCTTGAGGTACCGAGACAAGCAAACACAGCAGTAAAAACGTGCCCTGGCATGACACATATGCAAGCAAGCACATGCCAGAAGTGTGGCCGTGCAAACACTGCACAACATTGCAAGAAAATCAACAGCAGATTGAGCTTCCCATCACAGGCTCGATCCGTTGTAACCAACCTGAGGAGCTTGTCTGCAGCATACATGACTGAGTCTGCTTTCAACACTGCTGCAGCTGCATCATTGACAGCAAGGACTTGCAGCCTTTCCTTCATAATGTATCACAGTGCCCCAATCAATAAGCCATCGCCCCGTTCTTGTAGTTCAGCCATACTCAACACAAACAGAAGGTACCACAGAAGAAAGGAGGATTTGTCAAGCAGACCTCACGAATAGTCACAATCCCAACATGCCTGGAAGCCTGAAGGACGTCCATCAATGGGCAGACAGTGTTGATGTCACGCTGGTGGGGTACAAGTGGCATCACGTAGGTCACAGTTTCACTTGAGAAGGTCTGCAGATTGCCCCCAAAGGCTTCCATCCCTGCCAAGCAAGGCAGTCCAACCACCAGATAGACCAGACTCGTTGGTGCTAAATGAAGAAACTTATGCTGTACAACTACCTGAGACACCAACCTCGTGGGTGTCAAAAGAAGAGACTTATGCTGCACAACAAAATGAGAGTCAAGCATCCACATGGGGACAGCAGCTGAGATGAAATGTACACATCCTGTACAGACAGCATGCAAAGCAACACAGTTCCCCATTATAAACAAGCTGCAAACAAGCGATTAATAACAAGCACAGCAGACAAACAAGCAAGCAAACAAACAAACCAAGCGCTAGCAAACAAGCGAATCAAAACAACAGCTGATCAGCGGAGATGCAGCAAGGATGCAAGCAACAAGCAACGTCACAGCATGCAAAGCCTTCCATGCAGTTCAATTCAAATGAAACCACCACATGCGAGAAATTGATGAAAGTCGTCATCCGCATGATCATATGTGCGCCTGATAGATATACATCGAATGACATACGGCACCTGCACAAGTCAGTATACATGGCGTGCGATACACCACCTGCACATGTCATAAACCCTTGAAGCTGTTGATAACGAGCATCCCGATTGACTCCATATCCCCTTGTGTAACACAGCCGCAGCCAACTGTGCACACAGTGGTATCTAGTAAAGATGCCATGTACAGACGAAGGAGAACTCCAGTTTCCTTGCTTGACACAGCAGGGCCCTTCAGCTGTCAACGTCATGTGCACTTTGTGACTAAACCCAGGACATGGCAGTGTTTGCTTGTAACACAAGCACATATTGTGCCACAAGGAAGGTAGGCAGGACACACATATACACAAATACTCAAGTAACATTGACACACGCGACGTTCAACAGCAGACATGTACAGTTGGTTAGGGAGACTGCTCACATACAGACGCTGATGAAATTTGCAGGACATGAACACAAACAGAGCATAACCTGATCCAAAGTATGCATGCAGGTGATCCAAACCAACAGCTGGCCTTTCATTGACTGGCGGTCAACAGCCAGTCAGTCAAGATGCATTGTATGAGCCGTATATGTGCATATTCTGCTGGTACCGGATTATGTCAGCGCATGCCCTTTATTGCGTGTCAATCAGCATAGGTATGACTGCAGTGTCACCAGGCACCTGGCATACAGACAACAGGGGCACCACAAGCAGCACACCAGCAAAAGACGTGCGGCACAAGACCCGCGAGTTCCAGCGTTATGCTGCAGTGTGGGTAAAGACATTCAAGTACTCACGCAAGGCTTCAACAGTGAGGGTGCTGTTGTCATCCGCATCTACAGATGCGCACGCATGCTAGAGCATTGCATATTAACATTACACAATGCTCGCAAACGGGTACTGCAGCTGCCAAAAGTGCACAACACTGCAGCAGTACATCAGTCACGCATTATGATGCACAATTCACGTCAACTCACACGATTTGTTTACGAACTTGCCACACATTCTTGCAAAGCTGCAAATCTGGTATGTACACAGCAATGAAATGGAAACAAAACAGCAACAGGCAGGTATGGGTTGATCAAAGGTGGCACAGTATGTCACTGAAATGAAAAACATCATGTTCAATAAAAGGCGGTAATCAAACTACTTCAAGCTGCGTATTAGTACACCCAAACCTTGATAAGCAACCAACTGTCAGCTGCAAGCGCCATCCAGGTCGCAAACAAGTCACCAAGCATTTGCAGACATCAAGGCATACCAGCTACTAGAAAGTACACAAAGGCGCTGCTGCGCTTGGAGAAACATTTGTAGCTAAGCGGCAGTCTCAGGATGGAACCTTTCAGCTGCTGAGAGGTGCACTTTGTATGAGGACAGCAACCCCTTGCAGCCCACGTCTGGCATCACCAGCGGAGGGCTTCTGACAGGCAAGCATGGGGCGGTCAAAAGTCTGCGACTGCTTTGAGGGATGCTCTGCTTTGCGCTGCATGCGCTCTTCCATCTGCAACAATGGCGAGCACAAGGTCGCAGATCGTGCCTGCCACCAAGCAACTTGAACAGGATTGCGGTCACAGATGTGACGTTAAACATACTTAACAGCATTCACAAGCCTTAGGTAAAGAGTGCAGTTGCAACTGCAGGACGTTTTGGAGCTGACGCTAGGATTGGCAGAACCACCTACTATGGCCCGTAAACACAGTCAGCACCCCCACCTTAAGCAAGAAAACTTCAATTTCCTTGTCACATGCTACGCTGGAGACGTGGTCACGCTCAGAATATCCCGCTGCAACGTCGAGCGCGTAACTCAAGCAACGTTCCACCCTCTTTGCCATGACCCTGCATGACCAAGTACAACAGTCAGATCAATCGTTCTGACATTGAATGAGCTGGAACGCACCGAATACAAGCAGCGGGCGCACCTTAAGCGAAAAGCAAGCAATTTTCGCCTGGGCAGTGAAAGCTATGCCACAATCATAGTCCTGATCACCTTGCATATACCCCCGATAGAGTTGTGGGGTACCTGTTCCAAGCGATGGACTGCTTGCTTCTGAGGGTTTTGATATGCTTGCCCTGCAACGCTGGCAGCGTGCATTGCTGATTGCTCTTTTACTATACGTTGAGTTTTGCTGGATCAGAGCTTAACGCGGCTGGTATGTGCGCTTGGCCTGTTTGCGGACGTTTATGACCAAAAGCGCGCCAGAATCAGAACACACAGGCCGCACTGTCCCAGCTTACGCGTAGCCATGACAACAATGATGATTGGTGTCAGGTTTCAGAAACCAGACTCGTTCATACACGGTCAAAGGTAACCGTGGCCAGCAAAACTGCTGCAGGAGTGGCTCGAAGGATGCGCAACACAAGCGTGTATAGCCTGCAGACAAAGTGCTTGTAAAGTAGCACGCTGCGTATTTTGTTGACATTGGTGGATCAAAGAGATTCCTGCATCCTGTCAATACCTTTCTCTGTGGCTGCAGTTGACTCTGGGTAAGACTCATGCCAACTTTGAGGCAGATATCTCGAATTCATCAGACGAGTCCTACGCAGTATGTACGACAACAACACTTGTGCACGGTGCTAGCTGCGACTACGGTGTATCTTTCAAATAGCTGACTCATGCCAGCAATGAATTCCATCTGGGCCACCATGTTGGCCATATATGGCAGCATGCTCTACCCGCAACCTCGTCAAACATGGTATGAGGCAGTGGGCATGTTATGAGGCAGTGGGCGCATACATGCACTTTTGTGTGCACATACATGTCGCCAGCAACCGCATGGCATGCAAGTCACTGCGATGTACCTAAGGACCATACGTTCCTAATGCTACTAAGGCCTACTGGGCCAGTGAGCATCACAATAGCTGCATGTTGCATGGCTAAGTGTTTCATACCTGTGAGTTTCAGCTGATCGACCTGGATCAGGTTATGATGATACCCCAGGGATACACGTTCATGATGCTGCCAGCATGAGTATGCCAGTCTGGTGGTGCTGCCAGCATGTCATCTTCATTGAGTAGCAGTGGCACCGTACCACCACCCAAGTATGCTTCAGTTCTCAGTCGACCGTATACTGAACTGGCTGCTGCAACGTGCAGTCCTATGAAAGTGTGAAAAAGTTTGGCTCATGCTGCATGAATCATGCAGCGATATGACTGCAATGCTGGCTGACTCAGAAGCATATGCTGTTTTCAATGGGCCGCCACCACTCCTCTTTAAAAGAGGAAGCTGGGACCGCCGGGGCCCAGTGTAGTAGGCTTTGAAGTCCTATGATCCTATGTTCGAAGGCAGAGACCCTGCCTGGATACTATCTTAGTTCGATTGAGCAAGCCGCTATGTTTTGATGTTTGTGCTATCATCATATCATGCCCAGCAGCACGATCTATGTCTGGGAAGCAGCTCTGTATGAGCTGCCAACTTGGCAGCTTATACACAACTTTCCCTCATTGAACAAGGCAGCAGTAAA
>LWCB01015676.1:0-14608 GCA_001630525.1 Coelastrella sp. M60 | reverse complement strand
AGCAGCAGCAAGGGTCCACTGTGATGCAACACAGTGTAGCTCGAAGGCTGATGATAGTCGCACTGATGCCACTGACAGTATTTCCAATGCAGCTGCTGCCCCCAGTAGCGTCCCAAGTCCTACTGGTGTACCACTGTTTGACCCCCTATGGAGAGCCGCTCATGACAACCTAACGCAGCTGCAGGGCCACCTGGCCATATCAATCAGACAGGATCCTCTAGAGTACAGGAAGTGTGTGACTGCTGCAATGCTGTTGGCCATGTGGCCCTGGGGGACACCTGCTGCTCCTGTTGAACCTCCTGCTGGTGTGGTTGAAGGTGCAGCAGCAGCAGCAGCAGATAATATCACTGTACCACTAGAGCAGCAACCTTGTGAGGATCAAACAGGGGTGCTGAAGAGGAGTAGGAGTGACCATGCTGCTGTGGATGATGGTGGTGTTGGCGCTGTGACTGCACCTGTTTCTGGAGTTCAGGCTGGTGCATGTGCTGCATTGAAGGATGGTCTTACATGGCCAGCAGCAGATCCACATCATGCAGCAGCACTGCTCACACGTCTCATGAGTTGAAGAGCAGCAAGGCCCATGGGCTGGCGGTGCTAGCAATGGTATCACCAGCAGCGGCGTATGGCATCGTGTAGTTTGTGAGATGTAAAGTGCCAGCTTCATGCGCCAAGCATACATTTCTTCTATCCAAGTTGCTGACTTGGTTGTGGAGACATCTTACAGACCTTCAACATATGTGGTCAATTTGAGTTGATGATGATGATGAGCTTGTTACATGGGAGGTAAACAAACAAACAAGTTACCTACTCCGGCCATACAGCCCTTGGGCAGTATGAGGGATATGCAATGGGAGGTAGCCTCCTGAATCAATCAGTGCTGCTAGTACAGTTGTTTGCCCCTAGACGATAGATAAGAATTCTATACATTTTGCGTCAAGCCTGGCACTGGCAAACAGGACTGTATAGGTTACAACAGATGATGAATGGGGTGAAACCAGCAGTAACACCACGTCAAGGTAATGGTACTCCGTACAGCGACTGGCAAATTATCAGCCTGAACTTGAGCTTCAAAGGAGACTTCGAGAGTTGAGTATGTATTACTAGAGCAAGTCGAGTGCCTGAAAGTGACACTTAAGTTGCTGTTGGGTATTGCACAAACCACACCGATTCTGTGGACATACTGCCTTGCAGAAATAGCGTTACCATAAAAATGCAGGTTGATTTCTATTACACAACATGATGTCAGTAGCAATATCAGATTCCAGCACAAGAATTACTAATCAGTAATTTGCAAAGCGTTTCTGCTGGGAAATGGCAGTAGCCACAAAGGAGCCTACTGCAGGTAACACTACAAGTGACAGACATACACAAACAGACCCATGGCGATGCTTCATGAACCCTGGAACACCCTACTACCCCTGATTGATGCCTCGAGAATCAGCAGCAACCAGAACAGGCATTTCAAGACAGGTGTCTATGCAGCACCAAGGAAGCATGACGGATTTCTATCTGCACATACAAGGGCCATACATAGGGTCTCTTAACAGAGTCAACAATCGATACACCCCCGCCCCCAACATGTAACAAGAGGGACTACTTGACATCATGTTACAACATGGTCATCAAGCAGGAACGCTGCCATTGGGCAGCACCTGGGTTTATCAAAACACAATGCAGCAGCACACCTGCTTTCCTTGCAGCGTCAACATCACTATCTAATACACATCACCAAAGCAAGCTGCAGCAAACAGCAAGCAGTGACATTGTCACATGCTGTCACACAAATTCAGCCATCAGCCACATGCAACAGGCACGAGACTTGACACACCAAACCTAATCAGCAGCAGACACCTCAAGGGCCAACCACCGACAAACTCAAATCATGCTGCAAGACAGCATAAGCCAACAAGTTTAAATTCGCACCCCTCTGCCTGTATAGTAACAAAGAGGCACCACTGACACTCTGTGTACTCTGCATCATGTTGCTGCTTGCACAGCAGCACAGTGCAAAAGGAGTGCAAGGAAATGTGTCAACACTCAGCAGAGCTTCGCATCATGTTGTGCAAGGATACTTGCTACAAACCTGAAATTTACTGCAACCAGACAAGATGAATGCTGGGTCCCATACCGAGCAAAAGCAGAGCAAACGACCCTCACACTATACTGGTTTGCTGCAGCAGCATATACCCAAAACATGCACTACTTGCTTGCAGATACAGAGTCAAAAACTGCTTAGATGTTGGGCTCGATGCATTGCATACTGGTACAAGGCAATGTACCAAGGTATGCTTGTGGTGCTCAAGATGGGACGAATACATGAGTGTACTCCACTGACACCCCCCCACCTTACTGTATGTATGGGACAAGTACATGAGTGTAATCCACTGACACCCCATTTACTGTATGTATTGCTGCTGTATGTTGAGCGACTGCTATACATGCTGAGAATACTCGGCAACCAAGGCCTTTGCAGGGCGTGTCTGGCGCCAGCTTATTGTACAGCCCAATGGCTTGGGATTGAAGGTTGTGTATAAGCCATAGTCATACCGCTGCTGAAGACATATGGCTCCTTTCACCATACAAGACTTGCACCACACAAGAACTCAAGTAGTACACAGAGTCACTCTGACACGCTCTACTGTCCTGAACTGCTCTACCACCCGGTCCCTGAATTCTGCAACACATGAGCTATGCTACCGGCTGTCCCATCACCTGCTACTGTCTCAGCCGTATAGTACTCGAGCACAACTACCAGATGCTGCTCGTGTCAGCTCTTGGCGACAAGGGTTGCCAGCTTGAGCAGTACAGCAAGGTCCTCCTGCTTGCTGTTGCTTGTTGCAATCTGAGACTCTTGTCTGGTGTTGCTGTTGCTGGCTGTTGGTCCTTGCTTGCTGGAGACAGCTGGTGTCTTGCCTGCTGCACTGGCTGCAGGAAAGCTATGTCTGACTGACAGTTGACCGGGAGCAGGCTGCTGCTGCCCTGGTGATGCTGTGTCCCCTAAAGCAGCTAAGGCACAGAGTGCTTCTACCACTGCTGCGGAGTCATCTTGGCCACTACCTGCTGTCATGCTGGTACTGCTGCGGTCATATTGTCGATGAGCCCTTCGAGTGCTGCTGTCATGACTGGAGTTGCAGGAATGTTCACCAAGAGCAGCATAGGCAGTGAGCAGAGTGAAGAGCTCTGCAGAACCTATCTGGCTTCCGCTGTTGGCCTTGCTGCTGCTGTCTTGCTGCTGCTGTTGTGATGCTGCATGCACAGCTGCAAGTGCATATACTGCATGGAGCTCTGCAGCGAGTTCACTGGCTGAAACAGGGCCCTGCCGCCTGAAGGCATTTGTGGTTTGGGGCCGCTGCAGATGATCCGCCTCTGCTGCCATGCGGACATAGTCTACCAAAGAATCATGTACCTCACATGGTACTACGTGGCGCTGAGGTGTGCGAGGAACAGCAGAGCTGTCTAAACTGCTATATTTCCACAGTGGATGCTTGTGCAGCTCCTCCAGGAGTGCATGCCTATTGTGCTGCAGCAACTGGCCACTACCTTCCTTGTTGCCACCTTGTCTAAATGGCATGAGGCGCAGCAAAAGCTGCAAAGCTGTCGCGTGACATGCCTGGTTTGCGACCTGAGGCGTTGTTGTTTCACCAGCAATGACAGACGACAGCATCGCCATATTGACTACTCCAAGGACTGGCTGGTCGCCGACTGCCACCGTGCCACCTGCCAAGCAACAACGGAAAATAGGTGGTTCTGAAGTTGGTACATGTGCTGTGGTATGACTTGCGTGCTGGTGCGCGCTGCATAACAAGCAACGGTGGGACGAAGCTGAGTTGGACTTGTCGACCGCCGCAAAGTCAATCCCATCGTGGATGGAATGCAAATTGTCGATTGATAGAAGTCTACACCACACATGAGGTACACATGCAGGCTGTAGGAGAGAAGCCCACCCAACATACCTCCTCGGCCCAGCTATAGTGCCATCACAGGACAATATTACTCAATTGCAACTATAATCTGCTGATTATATCACACCGAAGGCTCTATAGGCAGAAGGAGAATCCCCCAACTGACTAGCTAGCAGATAGGCCCGAACGTACCACACAACAACGCAATCAAACGGATGCGTAAACCTATCACCTGATACATATGCCTTGGACCACTTAGCAAACAACTAGCGGCCCTTGCAACCGATTCGTCTCCCACACCAGATCCCTCTGCAGCACGACCGGGCAAGGGCAAGTGCGCAGCTGCCACTGCTGGCATCAACCAAGCACTTGTCCACTGACTTTTGTCAGAACGTAGATATCGCGTCACCGTGTCAGCTGCAGCCTTTAGCAGCTGAACTGCGCGTTTTCTAAAACCTCCTCAGCTGCACAGGCAAATCATATCCTCCTTGACCAGCTCGTGCGTCTGCAGGAGCATCCTGGTGTACAGAATATTTGTTCGGTGCTGAAATAGACCATAGCAGCCGTGATCAAGCAATCCCTTAGATGGATCCCTCAGTATTGCAAGCCCTAGTACAGCAGGCAGCTG
This sequence comes from Coelastrella sp. M60, assembly GCA_001630525.1. Taxonomy (NCBI): domain Eukaryota; kingdom Viridiplantae; phylum Chlorophyta; class Chlorophyceae; order Sphaeropleales; family Scenedesmaceae; genus Coelastrella; species Coelastrella sp. M60. Next base: position 10,078 of record LWCB01015676.1, on the reverse strand, counting down.
AAGCTGAGGCCCGGTTGTCCCAGATAGAAAGCAAGCTGTCAGGTTGTTCCCAACTGCATCATGTCAACATGAGCTTTCTCATCAGCACCATCTGGCCCGACATGTCCGCATCAGTTCCAAAACCAGCAACATGTGTCACACACTGTGACAAGTTTCTGGTACCAGTTTCAGCATGATTTCGTATTCAGAGAACGGTCCCTCTAGAGCTCTCGGATCACTCGAGCGGACTCTTTATTACCTGTTTATATACAATAGCTCACAATGTGTTGCGTGTGTTTGTATCCTCCCTGCTTGCAGCAGCTGGTGGTGCTTTGTCCGCTGGCACTATCTCAGACCTGCAGGAGCTAAAGGCTCTGCTGTTGAAGGCCAAGGCAGAAAACGAGCAGCTGCAGGCAGAACGAGATCAGGTGCGGGTTTGCGGGTTGACGACCCCACAGTTTATGCACTGTCTTCACAGCATTGGTTGTATACAACCCTCACGTAGCGATTTGCAATTCTCCTATTGTGTGTTGCTGTGCATGTCCACAGCTGTATGTAGCACAGTGTACAGTAACAAGTCCATGAGAGGGAATCAATGTGCTGTAGTCACCTGATGGACGCTAGCCTACTGCCGATTCAAAAAGCCCAACTACAAGCTTAACTACTGTACTAGCTACGCTGCATGTGTGAGTTGATAGACAAAACCTGTGCAGCTGGGAGCCTTGCTCATTTAGGCTGCAGGCAGCATTGGGATATATCTTAAACCACTACTGCAGGACAGGCTCAGCAAGGATGTTGGCTCACAGTATGCTGAGATGAGTGTCGTGATGACCTGTTGTACAGTACTATGGTACACCTACAACTGTTATTCCTTGTGTTGCTGATCCTGCAGGCTCTCAAAGCAGTCAAAGCAGCAGAGAGTGAGGTATCCAAGTTGAACTATCGGATACTGCATCTTGCCAGATCTTTGCGGGAATCAGATGCCAAAGCAGCTGCATGATGGCAATCTGTACAGAGTGCGGCCAAACAGTAGAGCCATGCAGCGTAGCCGCTGGATCCTGCATATATACCTTGTGTGAAGTGTTCACCTGTTAGGGAATCTATGAACTGTTGGTTCTGCAACTCCAGCAATATGTCTGAAATTTTTATTTCCCAGGTGAATTCTGGTCTATGCTGTGAATCTCCTGTGGTTGAGCAGAACTGCGGTCGCCTGCTCGCACTGTCGCATACAGATTTCTGGTAACCCTTGTGCAGAACCACAACAAGGTGCTGTTTGCTGGCATGCAAGTTCTTTCATTACCTGCATCTTGCACAATGGCCTGGTAAAAGGCGACCTTTATGTTCTCTAAGCGCAGTGGGCTGCCAGGGTGAATCGTGAGTTATGCAACAATAAGCTGCTTGTCACTGCTGTGTGTGTGTTGGTTGTGTCAACGTGGGTGGAGTGCTGTGATGTCTTTCGTTATATTGCAATCTGGCACGCATTGTGAAAGGTTACAAAGGTTGAAGACCAATGTGTGTACAGCACATAGTGCTGGCACTGTGACAATCATAGCGTGATTGTTGCTAGCATATTGTCTGGTACTGCAGCTTAACTAGGCCGGTCTTTGTCAGTCTGTAAAGCTTCTACGCAAGCTGCAGCTGCTTTTGGGTTCTACAACTGCCTGGTGTCTTGATTTTCAAGGGCATCTGGGTGGTAGAGGGCAATACCGCTACTGGTGTAATTCCAGCCCGTTTGATATGCCAGGACACGTATTGGCTGCCATCTCCAAGTTGGGAAAGATGACTGCAGCCTAGAGGGGTCTCTCATCTGGCGATGTAAACTTGAACACGGCGCCGCGGCTACCCTGCTACTGCATGCAGTTGAAACAATCTAAGCAGCTGTCAACAGGCGGATACAGATCATTATCACCATGGTGGCCGGTGTTTGTTACTCGTCCCATGTAACAAGCTCATGATCACCATCATGTTACAATTCCGCTGCACGAATAAACAAGTATGCCTGCGCAACGGAGCCGATTTGAAGTTTTGATGTAACATGGATGCTTAAGCTGCTGACCCATGGGACAGCAAAGGGCAATGCATACCTTTGGGCAAGCAGTTCTGTTAGTATCCTGCTTTGAGGCTCACGTGCATGCACCTGACTTTGCAACTGAATTGTATACTATATGTTCGGAACACAAACCGCTTCATAGTATGTATAGATTCGAGAACTCACCACAATCATAATGCTTTCACAAGAGTCATGGCCCCATGTACTCCAATCACACTTGACTGCTGGCATGACACATTCTGAGACTTGTGGATAATATCCACTGAATATCTTGCTACTGCTTGGAAACTTCTCAAGCCCAGTGCACAGCTGCAGTTAACATGCCGCTGCCCTCATCCCTGATGGACGATATGCAGCAAGAGGTTGACAACAGAGACAGGTGCGAATCCTGCACACTCAAATGCACTCAAAACACGCTGTTGACATTGCCAAATATGTCCCTTTATGTCTTGGGGTACAGCCTCAGATGATGTTCTTGTACAAAAGATTGACTTGAAGTTCTAGTACACTGACGAATACCCTTTAACCCCTTGGCTGAGGCAAAACACACCGTAGAATACATGCTGAAGTCGTTTCCACCCTCATTGGATTCAAACATGAATGTAACATCACAGTCAGACTTGCTTCTGATGTTAAGCAACAATGGCCTTCACTACGATACACTGCACTACACTGCACTACACTGCACTGCACTTTTCTGTCAATCGCTGAGCCATCTGCTGTACCCCTAGCTGACTTAACCAGTACCTGATATGGCCAAGGACTACCAGATGCAATGACCCTTTTCCCCCACACAGTAAGTCAAGCACACTGAGCTCAAGGAAGTGGCTACAAGAACTGTGCACCAGCCGCAAAGTGGTAAGATGTGGTAACACGTTTGTGACAACAATCATGACCCCCATTGTGATCTTGGAAACCCAAAAATGATTTTGAGCTCTTTCTGGCTTTGTATCAGCAATGACAATCACCTGAAAATCATATAGAAGCGAAGTTGAACACGAATAAGCTTGCACACCACTATTCACAACCAAGATATGCCTCGAGTTATAGCGCTGATGTCGGCCATTCTTCACGCAACTGCCAGGCTGCCGATACTGCACCCTGTTGTGCAAGGTTTGTACACTTTCTGCTGCCCGCAGCTTCATCTTCATCCTCCTGTAGACTGCATGCTTGCCCTTTGCAACACCTGTGCATGTCAGACAAGAACAACACCCATATAGCCGTCAGTCATGGGTGTAATGCAGCTTGCTTGTCGCAGGATGAGACATGCTTATGTGAGCAAGAAGATGCAAAGGTTTCTCACTGAATAGTGCTTGACAGGTCACAGCATGTTGGCACCAGCCATGCACATGGGAGAGTGCAGAGTTGTTGGACACCTTGGCCAACAGAAGCTGCACTGATTGAGTGGCTGTGAACACCACAAGGAACAAAAGCTACTGATCAACAGATGGCTACTGCTGCACTCCAACACCCGTTCTGATCAAAGCGTGTGGACTGTGGTTACGATGGATGAACACAAACCTGTTCAAATGCTTCAATGGGCCTTCAGGGCCAGAAGCACCTTGGCCCAAAGAGATATCTCAATGCTGAGTGCATTGAGCACCACATACTCCAGCACCACAACAGCAAAAATTAGAACATATACCCACTGTGATAGTAGCTTGAAGTTGAAGTCGTTGGAGGTTTCCAGCCTCTGCACGGAGCAATTCAGCTCTCGCACGGAGGATTCCAGCTCCTGCAGGGAATATTCCAGCTTCTGCACAATTAGACTTATAGCTTTGCTGCTTGACAACGTTGCTACACGAAAGCACTTCCCAAGCTATGATGCAGCAACAAACACTATAAGGCCGCTACAAAGCTCCTCAAAAGTTGCAAGCAGAGTTGTGGCTAAAAGGACAGGTCACTACTGCAGGTATGGGCATCTTCAAAGGGTTGATTAGGGGCATATAGAAATGATTGAGGCAGATGCCAACGCTGGACATCTTCCCAATCACGACATGCACCTCACTGCATCATTAATGCATCGAGCGGGACATACTGCACTCAGAAGGTGTTCATCAAGTTGCCACAACAACATGTGTGCATGTACAGCAGATGCAGAGAAATTGTCCAGCACCAACAGCTCCATATCACCTGACACTAGGTTGCATGGTAGATAGAGAGCATTGAAGATATGTATGCACACTCCTTCCATCCTCAACCGCACCTGCACATTCTGTTTCACTGTATCCACCTTGCCCTCAAGACGGTCACATTTGGCATCAAGAGGAGCACACTTGGCATCCAAGCCAGTCACTGCTCTGTCCACCTCCTTCATCACCGTCATTTGCATAACAGCTCGATCTTCCTCGTCGAAGCTGTTAACCAGTACCTGCCGCAACAGCAGCACAAGGAGGTGCAAAAGGGGTGAACTTGTGCAGGTGCAGTACCTTGCTGCACAAGCAGCTGCTCAACAAAGCAGCAAGTGCAACACGGCGTCACGGAGCATGACGTACTCAATGCCATGGATTAAAGAATCTGGGATAAAAGATCGGTCGTCCAATGTGGCCCGGCGATATCAGCTACCCTCGTAAGAGGGCCTCATGGCTATGGGCGTTAGTGTTGCTGCGATGGCTTATTCACAAAGCATGCATTGCTGCCTTTGGCTTGACCTAACACTGCTCACCTTGCTGCGCTGCATGAGCTTTGTGTGCCTGACAGGCACGCCGCAAACGAACCTACTGTGGAATCTCAGCGCGTTCATCCTTGAGACTGTTGCTGAAGTTTAGCAATCCACACTGGTTGATGTTTCATTTCACAGCACGCACAGGTGCAAAACAAGGTCACGAGTCCCGATAAAGGGGATGTCAGCAGTGGTAGCTGAACAGACTGTCAAACAGACTGTTACTACCCGCAGCGTTGCTGTGGCATCCACACACGTGCCCTCGATGAAACGCTGAAAACGGAGTCATCTGGGTAGCAAGTGTACTTTGGGTGACGTAAGTGCAAAAGCAGTAGTTGCTGGTCGCTTATCAGCTCAGTTCATCTGAAACAGATCTACTGGCCTTGACAGGGTCTGGGTGTTGACAAGGGGATGCTTGGAATCAGTCTTAGCCTGTTGCAGATGGCGTTGAAGAAGAAGTCGGGGGTAAAACCTGCCCAGTGCAGTCAAAATCCTTGCATGTTTCCTGTACAGTCGCACAACACAGCTTTAGCTAGCAGCTGTACATACATGAAGTTACTGGGCTCGTAAAGGTTTACAGATCAGCCCAAGCCCATGGGTCAATTGTGATTCCATGCTTTTTGCAGCCTCAAGGGTAAGGGTCTGGAAATCATCACGAACACCACAGCACCTACTAGCACACAGTACATGACCCAACGGTTCACAGAGCAGCTGGGGCCTGCCCCTTCATGATCAGCCTTAGTGCTGGGTCACTGAAGGACCCCGCACTGCAGTATGTACTCAATAGTAGACCAGCAAATCAGTTGAGGCTGGCGCATGATTCTTGCTGCCTGGAATGGTGTACGCAAGATAATGTTGCTTCCAACCCAAGGCCAGAGCTGTCGCGAGACATGCAATACTGATGCCAATAGTATGGCCTTTCCGATGATGGCCTTTTCCCCCGGGTGTGGCACACAGTGAGTCAAGCACACTGAGCTCAAGGAAGTTGCTACAAGAATTGTGCACCGATCGCAAAGTGGTAAGATGTGGTAAGATGTTTGTGACGATAATCATGACCCCCATTCTAATCTTGAAAACCCAAAACTGACCTTGAGCTCTTTCTGGCTTTGTATCAGCAATGACAATCACCATGAAAAATGTATAGAAGCGAAGTTGAACATGAGTAAGCTTGCACACCACTATTCACAACCAAGATATGCCTTGAGTTATAGCGCTGATGTCGGCCAGTCTCGATGCAACTGCCAGGCTGGTGATACTCCACCCTGTTGTGCAAGGTTTGTACACTTTCTGCTGCCCGCAGCTGCATCATCATTCCTTCTGTAATTGCAATCTTGCCCTTTGCAACACCTGTGCATGTCAGACAAGAACAACACCCATATAGCCGTCAGTAATGGGTGTAATGCAGCTGCTTGTCGCAGGATGAAGACATGCTTGTATGAGCAAGGGGATGCAAACGTGATTCACTAAATACTGCACGACAGGTCACAACATGTTGGCGCTAACAACGCACAGGAGACATTGCAGAGTTGTATGATGATCTGGGTAGCAAGTGTGCTTTGGGTGACGTAAGTGCGAAAGCAGTATTTGTTGGTCACATAGTAGCTCAGTTCATCTGAAACAGACCTACTGTCCTTGACGGGGTCAGGGTGTCGACAAGGGGATGCTTGGAATCAGTCTTAGCCTGTTGTAAGATGGCGTTGAAGAAGAAAGCGGGGGCAAAGCCTGCCCAGTGCAGTCAAAAACCTTGCATGTGTCTTGTACAGACGCACAACACGGGCTCAGAGCTCAAGGACCCGGGTTCCAACCCCGGTGAGAGCATTCTCTCTTTCACAACACGGCTCTATCTAGCTATATGCAAGCAGCTGTACATACATGGAGTTAATGGGCCCGTAAAGGTTTACAGATCAGCCCAAGCTCATGGACCAATTTTGGTTTCATGCTTTCTGCAGCCTCAAGGATAAGGGTCTGGTGATCATCACAAACGCCACAGCACCTACTAGCACACAATACTTGACCCAACGTATCACAGAGCAGGCCTGCCCCTTCATGATCAGCCTTAGTGCTTTGTCACTGAAGGAACCCGCACTGCAGTTGCACTCAACAGTAGACCAGCAAACTTTGAAACCAGTTGAGGCTGGCGCATGATTCTTGCTGCCAGCAATGGTGTACGCGAAGTTATGTTGCTTGCAAACGCAAGGCAAGAGGCATGCATTAAATTCATGAAGTAACATGGCAGCAGTGAGGCCGGATCAAGACCAGCACCCTCAGAGCCTTTGGACACAGTTGTTTGACTTGTGCAAATTGCTGACTCAGCTCGGAGCCGGCTCATGCTGCACAACTGAGATGGTGTATACCGATGGAACACCCATGGACGTGTACTGCCAGACGGCCTTTTGAAGTAGTGGCATAACAGCATCTGTACTGATGTGTGCCGATAGATTGTTTACAATCACGGGGTACACCCCAGACCCCAAGAGTCACCAACTGCTGCCAGTGCATGTAGTGAGTACACTGACCATCAGCATCCACATGTACCCCGACATTTGAAATATGTACATGAGGGATCACGCGCAGTGGGCGCTATACTTCACAATCAGACAGCGGAGGAAGTGAGACCATCCGTGACAAGTAATGTGGCTTGCTGCCAATTCAGACCCATAATCAAGGGACAAGAAGGACTACTGGACACACAACATGCCACACACAACAAGGCTGGCATGAAAGCAATGATAGAGCCCAGAGCGGTCATGTATGACCACATGAGAGCATCGTACCGTAACTTTTGGTTGGACTACCCCCCTTATCATGAAGCACCATGAGATAGATGTCAGCTACCTATCAGCCACAGCGACATTGCCATGGGCCTTGTGCCTCACTTCAAAGAGCAAATGCCCTTGATGTGTGCTTCAAGCATTTTACTAGTGGCAATATGCTCACACAGATTTGCAAAACCAAGGACAAAACTCATAAGATACCCACACAGTCCAAGTAAGGCTTGGGACAGTGTACAAGTGCAATGCTTATCCATTGTCGACAGGCAAACCGTATTCATCATCTGCAAAACCCCAGACACTGACAGTCTCATTTGTAAGAAACATTGTCATTGATGCTCCACTACTACGCTGACTCAACATCCCCGCAATACAGTATGTCTCATCTCATTATTGAACACATCATACAGTGTCAAACTCAATGGTCTTGTTATCACGGTACTACACACTACCTCAATTAACGACTGAGTATGCAGTTCAATTATCTTAAGAACAGAGCGGTATCAGCCCCAAGCTGCACATCATTGAACCTACAAATATCACATCGTGATTGCTAAGCAGGGCATCATCATTCTGTTGCTGAAGCTGTTGTTAATTCTCAGGGCTGCCAGATTTGTTGATAGCTAGCTTGATAGAAAGCATGAGTTTCCATACAGTGGCATCCTCCCATCACCTGCGATCATAGCAACCAGCGGCAGCAGAAGGAGCAGCAGTACAACAAGTAGGTACATTCGTCTGCCACCATTGGGGCAACAAATATGGGTACGATATCAACGCCCGTGAGCCGCTTGTTGGCTTGCTGGTCTCGCACTGGGCGGTGTAACTAGTCCCCTACAGTTGTGATGTATTGTCTTGTTGGAAGTGGCTCATTATAACAGACAGGTTGATTAATAGTGAGCACTAACGATTTGTGTGGATAGATCCGGTCAGAGACCGCAATCACATTGCTGCTTCTGCTGTTGTTGCTGCTGCTGTTCTCCTCCAGTTGGTCAAGATGCTTACCCTTGAGGAACTTGTGTGCAGTCTTATTAAGATGGTGATCTCTTTTAGCGTCTGCCAAGGATCCCGCCAATGATGTCGCCAACCAGGTTGCCTATGGCAGCTCCTGTGCTGCCAGATCCATAGCCGCCATCATGATCATGATGATGATCATCATGATCATCATGACCTGATGATCAGAATCAGCAGCAAAATGCAGCACAGGGTGTGTCAGCGTGTATAAGTTGTCATCCGCAAGTAAGGTGTTTGTAGAGGATATAAGCAAACATACAATCATGTATATGTATGGGGTGCTTCATATCATCGCACGCTGCTGTTTTAAGTACAATGTGATTCTATGGACAATGAACACTCGCTTATGCTCCGTGTCAACAGCAGGTCAGCCAGGTGCCAGGTGCAGAAAGGAACAACAGCTTGCAGCAACATATAATGATCACTCCCCTCAAAGGGCTTCAATAAATGCTACGAAGTTGTCCCAGTTAGCTAAAACATCAAATCTAAGATGTATAGTAGAATTTTTAGCAATGCTCGGCAATGGCGTGCTGTTGGGACAACTGAATGAGATGCTGTGCTAGTAGCACAGCACCAATACTGGCCCTACCTGCACCATTGCCAGCACGAGGGTCATGATAGTCCATGTGTCCGGGAACATAGTGGTAGTGGTCACCATGACGCACGTACTCGCCGGCATGATAGTCTGCAGGTTACATGCAGCAGCAGCAGCAGCAGCAGCAGCAAAGGTGTCCATTTTAAGCGAGGATTGTTGATGATGCATCCGTTGTCTGGTTCTGCAGGGTCAGATCCAGCTGGAGGCATATGCTATAAAGCATTTGAAGGTGGCCAAGAGTATGTGGTGTACTGGCTGTGGGATCTAGACAGCAAGCAGCTGGTGTCTTAATGTTGCAGTAGTGTATAGTCACACCCTTGCTGACAACTCACAAGTTGTAGCATCATTATAAAACAGCTCACCGTAGTGTGGTGTGTTCTGGTATGGCTCATCAGTGAACTGATAACCATGGTTGGTGCCATACTGTTTGGTAGCTGCAGCAGCAGCTGCCTTCTCTGTCTTTTGAGTTCCTTGATTGGCCTGCACAAGCCAAGAAAGTGATCTGCGTTGCAGCATATGGCTGGGAACAAGTGCGGAAATACTTTGCAAAACACTAAATACATGTTTCGCTTCAGCGACTAGCTAGCTAGTGTCAATGATGAATGGAGTCTGGTAAACTGGTCTTTGCAGCGACCAGACTGACATGACTACTTGAGATATTGCTTACCTGTCCACTCTGACTGCTTGTAGATGACTTTGCAGACTCCACAGCCTGGAGCTTGCGCTTGCCGTAGGCAGGCAGCACGGAGCCCCGCGCGCCGGGAATGATGACGCCGGGGGCAACCTGCGTACCCTGGACGGCATCGTAGTGGTCTGGAACGTAGTGCATGTGGTCGCCGTGGGGAACGTGCTCTGCAAATGTAAGCCCATCACAGGTAAGTTAAACTCTTCATGGTGTAAGAACCTCACAGATCAACCGGCAAACAGAATTGCTGTCCTGGCTGATGTACCGTGTCATGTTCTCTCGTATCCTCACCTGGCCCAGTCAATTAAAATACGCTGATAGCAAG